>JWHW01005946.1:127799-155875 GCA_000931545.1 Papilio glaucus
TAAGTATCTTATGTATGTTTTATTTAGTAGTATATAGTTGCCTATACCAAATCCTACATGGTCATTAGCACAAAAAAAATCAACAGAAACAAACGATTTGTTTGTGCAGATTTTTCCTTATATAACAAGGCAATCGAGTAGTAATGCAAATTGACTATCGGTTATGAATTAAAGTTAATATCCTGTGTAGTGTTGAATATTTCTGGAAAGCGTCATGTAAACGATAGAAAATAATTTAGTAAAGTCTGATTTTTTGAAGCATTTTTATTTATATTTATTTTATTGTAATTAGTTAAATAAGCTTTCCTTCTTGCACTTCATTGATATACTCCTCAAGGTAGTCCTTGTATCCCTCTCTCGACGACATAGACATTTCAGATGTTTTAAAATATGTCAGATTTCGGTTGACTAGGATGGTGTACCCTGATGTGCTGTTTCAAGCTACAATTCTGTATGAACGCCTGCCCACACACGGGACAAACGAAACGCCTGTCGTTGTTATGTATTCGCATATGCTCCCGCAGTGTCTTCAGCCGGGCGTACGACTTCTTGCAGACATCGCACTGGTATATCCTCTCTCCGCCGTGCTTGATCGAGTGCTCCTGAAGTTCGTATTTTGTGAAGAACTTCATAAAACATAACGGGCATGAGTGATTGCGCTCCTGGAGATGCTGGAAACGTATATGAGCTGTGCGTCGACTACATAGATCGAAAACTCGAGGACATGACGGACAGGGAAATATCGCCGTCTTCTCACCGTGTATTGTATTAAGATGCTTCAGGCGATGCTTATACGAGGCAAATTTTTCGTCGCAAATCGGACACTTGTACCTCTTATTCGATCTATGGATCTTAGCTATGTGCGCGTAAAGGGACGCGTACGAGGGGAACGTGTCTTGGCAACGTTTGCATGGAAAATCACCGCGCTCGTGGGTCCTTGCGTGATTGACCATGCGTTGTGACGTCGCGAAGCGTTTCCCGCAAGTCTCGCATATAAAGTGTTCATAGTGGTCGTTCATATGTTTATGGAGACTTAGAAACATTTCGTATCGTTTGCCGCATATCTGGCAACGATGGTCATCTTTAGTCAGATTGTATGGCAGTATACAGTCTCCGTGGGTGCAGTCCAGATGTTTCCCATGCTCGCGTAGATGAGACTTAAGCATCTCGTAATCTGAAATGAAAACGCCGCATAATTTGCATGTTGTCACAGCGAAATCCATTTTCAACGGTTCGTATTTCCGCGGCTTCAGCAGTTGTTTTACATCGGAGTGTTGCTGTCGAGTGTGCTCGCGCAAACGTTGCGGTTCCAGGAAGGATGTTTTGCAGAAGAAGCAGAGGTACGTGCCCTTCCTATACTTGAAGGGACAGGCCGTGCACGATTCTATGATAACTTTAATGTTATTCCGGAACGCGGCGCGCCTCTCGTTTCCTGCGTCCCGATCTGTCTCAATGACGGCCGTTCTTATATTTTCCGTGTCAGATCCCACTTCGTTCTTTATCTGTATCTCTTCAGATTTTCTTCCTAAAAATAAGAAAACATCCGATATAAGCTCTTCTTTGCAATGTCTATGCTCTTTTTGTTACTTAAAATAAATAATTGTCATACCTGTATCAAAAGAGCAAAGAATTAAAAATATATTTAAAGCGTTGCAAAGTATTGAGGGGTATTTGAAATAAATTATCACAGAAGTTTGTTTTTCAGTTTATTTAAAAACAGGCAAGAGGTCTTTTGTTTGAGATGCGGCCATCGGATGGTGGGTTCTTGTGTGACTCTGCAAACTGCATTTCTGAACGAACGCGCTGTTGCAGTGCTCGCAGACAAAGCGCTTGTCGTTGTTGTGAATACGCATGTGTTCGCGCAACGTCTTCATTCTACAGTAAGCTTTCTTACAAATGTCACACTGATACTTCCGTAAGCCCACATGTTTCACCATATGACTTCTCAACCTCGCCGCCGTGGACGACTTGAACTGACAGTATTGGCATTGGAACGGCTTATGCTTTATATGAACCTGCTGAATATGTTTGGTCCTCTGATTGCATAGAGCAAACACGGCTGTACATAAATGACATGGGTACTCTACTTTTCTATCATGGACTTCTTTGAGATGCTTTGCTCTGTCGCCGTATGCCTTGAATTTGTCTTTGCAGTAGGGGCATTTATACCTCAACTTCGGGCCGTGCGTATATGACATGTGGCTTGACCTCAGCTTGCGAGTCGGGAAAGTTTCGCCGCATTTCGTGCATCTATAGCCATCATCCGTCAGATCGTGTGTGACCATGTGCGCCTGGAGTCGATACGAAGCAGAAAAAGTCTTTCCGCATTTAAAGCATATATTATTCCTGTAGTGCTGGTTCATATGAGTGTTCAGGTTGGTAAAGAGATCGAAGCGCTCACCGCAGATGGAGCAGATGAACTCGCCGTTGAGGTAAAAAGGTGTGATACCTACGCCGTAGTCTCTGACTATAGATTTATTATGACCATCTATCAAATGATCGATTAGATCGTCTAGGTCTTTCGCTATCTGAGGACACAATGCGCATTGGAGGTCAGTGACGTCAGCTTTTATAGCGTCGAAGGGGCGCGCCAGGCGCACCGCTTCTATCCGATTCGAATGCTCGGACGTATGTTCTCTGACGTCTGTAAAGTCTCCGAATGTTGTGGGACAGTACGCGCAAACGAACTCGCCCCGTTTCCACCTAAACGGGCATACGTTGGAGCACTCAATAATGATAGCGGCATTATCTCTGTGATCGTTAAACTTGCGCTTCGGTTTCCATTTAACATTGATATCCTTGGCTCCTAAAAACAAAAAGATAATGCTCTATCAAACCGTCGCATCTCATGTGCCGATGACCTCTTATTGAATAAAAAAATAGGAATTAAATAGTATATCATATTTTTGTAAGAGTAGTGTAAGTTTTTGTCATTTAATCAGTGGATATTGTGGATTGATTGCCTCTACCGTTTTATAAAGAAACTGGTTAACGCGGCAAACATCGTTCCGCCTTAATTTATGTTGTTTTTTTATTCATTTGTTATTAACTGCTGGATGGGCTGCACTTCGGTCGATTCCCTTGATCGAAGCACCATAACATATACATTTTTCGTTTTGTTTATGGATGTATAATTATACTCTTTGTAGTTTGTCATTTCATCAGAGATAAGTCGCATACGAAAAATATATGAAAAACGCATTTTCTTGGTACATTTTTTTTCTTTTTTATTATTACTGGGGGCGGAAACCAATCTCAAATATGAAATAAATCTGTGCAGAAGTTTTAACCAACACAACTTTGTAAAGAAATATACTCCAAGTTAAAATATATGTTTTGTCATACAGAGGTTTACAAGTTGCAGACGGCTGCTTTGTGCATACTTTTCCTTGGAAGAAGCTCGTAAATACAAGGCTTTCGCCGGGCTTATATCGGCTAATTAAATTAATACTCACGTATAGAGGGACGTAAAAATACTCGTGAATTGTTGTTTGTATCTATTTATTATATGATTAAATAAAATGTAGTCTTGATGGAAGATTTACGCGAAGATACGGACGCACATATACTGCGACAGGAATAGAAAACCTGCTGTAGTCTGTATGTAACAACGGCATGGCACGCGGTCAAACATTCTAGAACAATAGTTGTCATACCGTTACACTTAAGTTATCGTCTTTATAAAAGTATATTTGTGTCAGTAATAACTTTACATCTAGGAGTGTCTATATTCTTCGCCGATCACATTACGCATAAAAGGTTGGGCTAATTACAGTCCACGCAGTTGACTTCATCCGGCACCATCGTCGAAATACACTTGGAAAGGTCATTATTTAACAGTCTTCGTTCTATGGACGACCCTCATATGGGAATACCTTAAAGGTCCACTGCCAAATACGGACGAGCACAGATTGCATTTATACTCGGCCTTCTTTCCGTGCACCGAGTCCAAGTGTTTCAAGCGGGAATGATATGATCCGAAGTGTTGATTGCAGACAGGACAACGGTAACGTTCCTTGGTGCCGTGAACTAGAGACACGTGTCGGCATCTCGCGACTCGATTTGACAACACCAAGTCGCATTTAGGACATTGAAACTCGCCAGACTCGTGGCATTTAAGGTGGGATCGCAATTTATGCTCGCCCGAATATCCTTTACCACAAGTGTAGCAAATATACGTGGAGAAGTGTTCATTCATGTGAGTAAATAGAGTCATGAAGTTCTCAAAGTGATTGCCGCAAGACACGCATCTATAGTTCTTATTTGTCAGTACAAAAGGCACTAAACCATCACTATAACTGTACTTAAAGAATTTGTTATGTACGTCCGTTAGATGTTTCTTAAGCACGTCCAAATTTTCGGTTCTCTCATTACAAATAGTACAACACAGATCTGTAATATCAACTCGCAGAGGATATGAGTTGCGTACTTCTGGATTATCGAAAACATCGAGCTTTGTTTTATGGTCTTTCGAATGAAGACGAATTTCTGTGATGCTCGGGTAAGTACAGGGGCAGTAGGCGCACATGAATTTTCCACGTTGCCACCTAAACACCACAGCATTTGAATGTTCTAGAATAGTAGCTGCATTGACATTTTCTTCTGCCTGCTTCCGTTTTCTGGTCCATTTAACATTTCCTTTTGCTGTACTCGAGGAGTCGTTTTCTTCTCCTCCTAAAAATAAAAATGGACTAATTTGTACAGTTTCAAGAATTCTTCGAGCAATATTGCGCTTGTCCGACGACGTCGTGAGCTCGTAAGTGGCGCTTTAGTTTCGACTGACTTACAAAGTACCAAGGGCAGTACAAGCATTCGTATCGCTTCTCAACTGGTTTGTGAGACAGACGGAAATGTGCTGCGCGCTTGCAACTCGTCTCGAAAGCCTTGCCGCATGCCTTGCATTCGTAGTCCCTCCTCTGCTGCGCGTGTCCGTCGACCAAATGCTTAGCTCTAGCATAATAGGTCGTAAAGACTTCGGGGCAGCGCGGGCATGCGTACCGAACGCCTTTCTTATGAACTTTCAATCTATGACACATGCGAGCGGCCCTGGTTTGAAGAACTTCATCACAATCTCCGCAAGGAAAGTTACCAATCTCGTGCGACTGCACATGGGTTCTAAACCTAGACTTAGAGACGAAAGCCTTACCACAAGCATCACATATGTAGTTTTGGTAATGAGAATTCATGTGCTCGTTTATCTTGGAGAAGCTAGAGAAATACTCTAAACATATTTGACAATAGAAACCGTTCTGATCTAGTTTAAAAGGAAGAACACCATCGCTATAATCTCTATTAAATATCTTTTTATGTGCCGTTATTAAATGATTCTTGAGCATATCTATAGTGGAACAAACACAATTACAAAGCCTACAGTTTAAATTTGTTATATCTATTTTGAGCATATTATTCTCTGTCAATTTTAAAAATACACGTCCAGTTGGGGCTTCATTTAAATGGGAGGTGATAACATGTTCACGCAAGGGTTGTGTGTCGACAAATTTGTCATCGCAATAGGAACAGTAGAAAGCGCTGTGAAACCATCTAAAGGCCCACGCGGTCGAACATTCTAGAATCGTCATCGCGTTCCTTCTCATCATTGTTTTCGCTATCCGCCTTTCTGATTCCTCGGGTAGTTCGTTGTTGGCGCGCCGGCGCCTGCGCATCTGTCTGGCGCTTACGTTCTCTTTTAACTTCCTAACCGGCTTAACTACCTTGTTTGTCGTCTCGTCCGCAATAGCGGAACCTAAAAACAAAACGATTCCAAGTTACTAAATCGAATAAGCAACATCAACCCAGTCCCGAGTGCATGCCTGAAACTTATATGTATTTATACCAAAAACCTTCTCAAAATAGAAGCTGGTGTCATTTTCAATTAATTTAATATGTTCATTCAATAACTGCTGGCGAATATGACATGAAAAATTGTTTCATATTTTTTAATTTTTTTAGACACTTTTTGTAAACTTAACTTTTTAACTTAATCAATATTACAAAAAGTTAAGATGCCAGCTACAACGGTTCACTTCTACTGCACGATGTTTAAAATTGACGGTACAATTTTTATGTCTGCTTTAGGGTTATACATAACTTATGTTAGTTTAATTTGTTAAAATATATAAAGTTATATATTTAAGAGTAACCGAGGATAAATAAAATGTTTTAGATATTAGCAGGGGAGCCGACGATGCTAAACTTGTACATCCTCGAGCGTCATGGGACCTATTGGATTTTGAAGATTAGATGGTAAAAAGCACCGTTTAGAATAAAAACAATTAACCGCGCTCGAGGATGTCCAGGTGACGATTTTGTTCTGCACCAGCACCCTGCACTTCTTTGCATCGCGCTCAAATCGTCCGATTATTAAAATGCACGCATATTATCATGTAAACAACCCCCTATCTAACACACTCGAGTATGTCCAATGATCGATTATTTTTACAAACTTAATGGGCCACCCTAAGCGCGAGGATGTATAGAAATCCCTGCTTTGGCTCCCGTACCTTTAGGAGAGATCGTCATTCTTACTAATGAATTGTAAGGATCCGCTTAAGAAATTATTATCGTCGAAGTAGTCACTAACAATATCAATAAGCATCATAAGAGCGTTCAAATTCGCTTAAAGGGTAATGGAGAGATGTAAAACTGGGCGTTAAGTGCATGAAAAAAAAAACAATACATCTAAAAACTCACCCTCTTCATAAGCAATATTGGGAAGGGCAAATTATGTAGCTTAGCAACTGCTTATTTTTAGATTTTTAGTGTTTGTTTAAAAAGACACGCGAAGTTATAAATATTGTTTTATTGATAAAAAATAATACTGAATTTATAGATGATTGTTAGTAAATGGCAATAGATTTAACAAGCGATCTTTTCAGATCCAACGGCAATCAATTCATTTAAATCCGGATGATTGATCCGAGCGTGGGACACTAGCTGCGAGCGCTGCTTGAAAAGTGAACCACACCACTTGCAGGTCAGGTCCTCGTGCGTTTTGAGGTGCGTCCTCAACGCTCTATTTCTCGGGTATGCCTTGCCGCAGACCGTGCACGAGAAATTCTTCTCACCAGTATGCCTAACCATATGCCGCTTCAGTTCGTAGCTGGTTTTGAAGAGCCAATCACAGTATGGACACGAAAATGTTCGCGGCTGTGGCAGATGCACCGCACGGACGTGCATCGCTCGCTTGCCGCTAGTCTTGAAGGTCAGCTCGCAGACCCTACATCTGTATGAGACCTCCTTTTCCCGGTGAGCTTCGTTCAAATGGTTCATCCTATCGTAATAACCGTTGAAACGGATATTACAATGAGGGCATTCATAGCGAGGTCCCTTGGCATGGGCGTGGGCCTTGTGGTGGTCTCTGGCGGCGCGCATCGTAAACGCTCGGCCGCATTTCTCGCAAGGAAACGATCCGGTTATGTGGACTTCGGAGTGTTTCCTAAGACGCGGCGCTGTCATGTATCCCTTGCCGCAAGTAGAGCAGATGTAGTGCTGGTAGTGTACGTTCATATGCTCATACAATTTGAGGAAATTGTTGAAAACCTCTCGGCATATCACGCAACGCCAGCACTCTTTGTCCAAACTGAACGGTAACACCCCGTCCGGCTGTGAAGCGTCCAAGTCGTATCCGTGTTGGCGTGCGTGCTGGCGCATATGGACAATATTGGAATAAGGGCATCTACACACACGACAAGTGGCATCAGTCACATCGACATTGATGAGAGACATTTCTTTAAATTTACTGTAAATATCTTTGACGCTATGCTTCGAGGCACACTCGGCGACGTGTCCTCTGAGCTCGATGCACTGGATAAAGCTCTCCTCGCAGTAGGCGCATTTGAATCGGTTCCGTTGCCATCTGAAGGGGCATAAGGACCAACATTCCAACAGAGCATTGGCATTTCTCTTTGTAACGATCCTAGCTTCCGCTCTGGCGCTCCTGACGTAGCGTCGCTTTTCTTTCAGTTTGTTTAGTTTTACTAATTCATCATTGGATTCTACTTTAACGATACTTTCGTTTCCGAGTCGTTCTTGACATCCTAAAAATAGAAAAGTTTCATGTAAACTTGTTTGATTCGTTGTCCATTTTTACGCAAGATCAACCCTTTAATATTTTGAAGAAGAAAAAGCAAGAATTTTTCAGGGTCAACACTGCAAACAGGTCACCTGTCAAAATAGTTGGCTAAAATATCGAAAAAACCATATACATAGAAAGCGCGTTGCTGGTGTTTGAGAAAATTTCATTATACAATCTTGCAATATTATATCCTATGAGACATTGTACGGCGTTCATTTATAACTTCTTGTTGGGCACAATTCAAACGTCAAGGCAAAATTATGTTGTTTAATTAAAATAAGACTCGTGAAACTCTTCGAAGTAAATTATAGAAAAAACTATAATAATACCTAAAGACAGTGGTAGCTTTAAAAACAGTGGTACAGCACGCAAAAACAACATCTATTGCACGAATGGGCCGGCTCGACCGGAGAAATACCACGACCTCACAGAAAACAGGCGTGAAGTAGAAGTACTCTGCGTTTCGTCTGATGAGTGAGGTGTCGGAGACCTGATTTCAGTCCTCTTCCCCTTCCCACCCTTTCCTCGTAAGGATAGGATGGGAACGGGAAGAGGATTGGACGGGGAAGGGGTTAACGGGGAGATCCGCTTGCTCGTTTGCTACCATAAAAAAAGACCTTGTTAACTCGGCTAATCTCTACAGCATATTTTATATTGGAAGAAAACGCGTTATTTAAAAATCAAATTGTTATTTCTGCCCGAGGATTCTTAAGTCCGCTACATAGAACAAGGCTAAGTGATCAATTTGTTATTTGGACATCTTGAAGAAAATACCATTATTTCCTAAACGTGAATTCCCCGGCACCCACAGAAATTATTACCGAATACAATAAAATTAACGATAAGTTTATTTCTTATGTTTTGAACCCCTTTAGTCTGTTAGCGTCAAATAAAACAAACATATTAATACAAAATTATTTAATTTCTTAAGAAACTTCGATCTTTACTTAGTTAACGAATAAATAATACTTATTCTGAGATATTTAATTGCTCACTTTTTATAATAAATGCATTATTTTCTGCACCTGCGTACGCTTTAAAACCATGTTTCAGAACGAACGCAAAAGTCATTGTATTAATACATTACAGTAAAGTTATTTTCATGGTGATTTCTAATAAATAAAGCTTTCCATCATTTCCGACAGCATATATTTCATCGGGTTCATTCTCGACGGATAAAAAATAAATAAAATAATATTGTGTTGACTAACTAAAAAGATAAACGTGCTCAGTTTGACCATGACATACATAAATATTCGTTGCATTCAATATGATTTTTATGGTCCGAGCTAACATTCAAAACCTAAGCGAAAAAACTAATCTCAATTGTTTTGTATACTATGCCCATCGAGCACGTAAAGTATTTAAATCCAATCCAGTCCAGTTAGACGATAAGATTCCAGTTCAAATACAGCAACTGTCTTTAAAGAAAGTGTGAATAGGATTCATTTCTTTAAAGACTAATGAAGCTAGTCAATCTAATATGTCTTATAGATGGATATCTCCAACCGATTGGACACTATTTTCCTATTGGAGAAATAACCATTTCATTTTTATGAGAAGGAGGCAAACGCTGACTCGACTCCTCTGACTAAAAATCCACCGGTGTAATCAAAATCTGAAAAATGTGTTGAAAAGGATGGGCCTTAACGGCCCGTCTTTAGTTGCGAAGTCAACGTGGAATGTCAAAAAGACGACATGAGCTAACCAGATTTCTAAAAACATCCAAGAAATTTCAAAAATATTTCCAGATCGTTCAGAAAAAGACACTATATCGTATGAAAATGTTTCTTAGCCATATGTTTATCTAAAGATAATTTAGAAGCGAACGCTCTCGAGCAGTGGCCACACGGGAAGCCAAACTCGGTTTCCATTTTCGTACGATGCGCTTTAACGTTGTGATGGTACTTTTGTGATCTCGTTTTGAAGGTCATGTGGCAAGTCGTACATTCGTACATCTCAGTTCTGGGCTTATAGTTATGGAATTCCATGAGGTGACGCTTACGCAGCTCCCATGTACCAAATCTTGGCTTGTCCTTACAGTAAACGCACATGTACGGCAAGGTCGTGTGCTGGGTTTTAACGTGCAAATTTCTCTCCTCGAGGGTGGTGAAGGTGGCTATGCAGCGGCTGCACTTGTATTTGTTATCGTGCGGTATCCGTGTGTGGGCTACGAGGGCGTTCTCAGTTATAAAACCCTCGCCGCAGGTGTCACAGACGTAATTGTGAAAATGTTCCGCAGTGTGCTTTTTAAGGGATATGAAATTAGAAAATTGCATTTTACAAATGGCACATTTCCAACTGGAGCCGTCGTTCAGTTTAAACGGCAGCACACCCGGTTGAACGTCGAAGTTCAGCGGCTGCTTATGGTCGTTCTTGAGATGTGCCATCAAATCATCCAGTGTGTCTATTTGCATGAAGCACAGCTTACATTGAAGGTCTGTAATATCGACTTTGAGAAAATCTTTACGTAATTTCCTACTAAAGACGAGTTGAATATCGAAGTTAGCGTGACGATTCGTCATGTGGGTTCTTAAGCCTACAGGATCGTTGGACTGAACTCGACAGAATACGCAGTTGAAGTTATGTCCCCAAGTCCGAAAAGGGCAAGCCGTCGAACACTGTAGGATTATTTCGGTATTGCTGCGATGTTTGAGCGCTTTACCGAAGCGCGGCTTATACGACGCCTTGTTGCATTTGAAATTCTTCTCATGTTGTCGCAGCCCTTGCTTCGATAGGAACGTAGCACCACATTTATCGCAAGTTAATATTTTAACATGACTTCGCAAATGGGCGTTGATTTGGGAGAACTCTGCAAAGCTTTTGTAACAGTCTAAACACATCCATAGTCCAGTGGGACCTTGCCGGTAAGGAAGCACCCCGAAAGGCACGTCAAAATTCACCGATATACCGTGATCTCTCGATATATGCGTCATAAAAGTATCAATATTCGCCATGTCGTTCGAGCATAGTTTACATTTGAATTGGGTTATATCTATTTTAAGATCGTCTATAATTTTATAGAATGCACTATTAAAATCCGCGTTTGCATGATCGGCCTTAATGTGTTCGCGTAATGTTGCCATATTTTCAAACTCATCGTGACAGTACGAGCAAATGATTCTGTTAAAGCGTGTCTTAAAAGGGAACGCGGTGGAATGCTTCAATAACAGCACGGCGTTTTGCCGCTGTGGGTTCTGGTTGACGGACCTTTCAAATAGTCTTTTTGGTTTATTCTCTTTCTTTAATCCATCGAGTTCCTTTCTGGGCCCTAAAAAAGAAAAGAACTGTGTCATTATTTTGTTCCGATGTATTCTGGTCTTGCTGATTCTTTAATGGAAAAAATAAATGTACGACAACTCACTTGAAAAGAACCAAAGTCAGTTAAAAATGAATTTTAGCTAGATGACACAAGACGTTTGCCAGACCTCATGCAACAGATTTTAGTACATTTCGACCAGCATTAATATAATAGATGGGAAGATTGAAACATAAGCGATGAATTTCACAGTCGGTGAAATGTCCATATGTTGAGGTGAGAACCGATTTAAATGAACGTAAAAAGTTATGAAACACCCAACGCCAGATTCAAGTAATCCTAGCAATTGAATATCATAAAAATAAATAAAAATCACTTGATTCTTATTTTTCTTTCGACATTGTTCGAGACTAAAACCTAGTGTTAATAAAAGTATCTAGTAAAAAGCTAAAATATTAACGTGATGAAGTCGAATTGCATAAAAGGTTGATACGTCCGTACTTACTACTTTGCTTTATGGCAGAAATCGTAAACACAATGCAATAATTATAGGGCCATAGAAGTAACAGTTGTATGCTATTGTTTCAATACAATGAAATACTAAAGGAGACAAAATAAGAAAGGAATTAATGCTGCAAAATTTCTCCGACCGAAGTATGTATTTCGCTTTCAACGATAACTGCAATTACAAGCATTGAGTACAGTACTTGTAACCAATAAATAAATTTATTGTTAGCAGTGCCAAGAAGCAAAATGGCAGAGATTAGTGTCATTGAAGCTATCAAAGCTTTTTAGATTAATGGACCTAAAAAAAATAGTAGTGTACAAACGTTAACAGACAACTAGAATATTTTAACTTTATTAAAGTCAAAAAGGGTTGACGATACAGCTGTACCAACAAAAAATATCTGATATCACTGTACCAACAACAAACATCTGATATCACTCAAGTATTTCTGGATGATGGGATTTCATGTGTCCTTTTAAGCTCACTTTTTGCGCGAACTGTTTGTCGCAAATCGAGCATGAAAATCTTTTAGTCTCGCTGTGTATCCACATATGCTGTGTTAGACTTTTCTTCCTTGTAAATGATTTCTTGCACACTGCACATTCGTAAGGTTTCTCGCCCGTGTGGACGAGCCTGTGGTCCTCCAGTTGCAGCTTCGATCCACATTTCATTCCACAACACGAACAGATATAGTTGTCGTCCGTATGGTTCATCGTGAAATGTTTGTAGAAAACTTTTCGATTATCGAAAACCTCCCCACAATCGGGACAGGCGTACGTCGTTTTCGGTTGGCCGTGCGCTTCCACCATGTGTTTTTGTTTGCACTCCCACGACATAAAGCGTTCGCCGCACTTGATGCAGCAGAACGTCCAGCAGGCTTTCGAATGCCTCGTGTGCTCACGTTTCATTTCCATCGACGGAAACTCCTGCCAGCATTTTCTACATTGCGGCCTCTCAGCGTGACTGCAACGTATATGATAGTTCAGCGCTTCGCTGGATAGGTAACATCTGCCGCAGCTCTCGCATGTAAATTTCTGGTAGTGGGAGGTCGTGTGCCTACATAACTTGGTTATGGACGGGAATCGCATATCACAAGTGTAGCAGTGCCATTTGTCCTTGTCTATTTTATAGGGTTGCAAGCTCACTTCGTATTTCGTATCCAGTTTGTTGGTCGGATGACAGAGATCTATGTGTGTAACTATTTCGTCGAGGGCGTCGAAGGGTTCACTACAAAGTCTGCACTTTAAATTTGTACAATCGACTTTAAGGTATCCTCTACCCTTTCCGCAATGAGCGAACGCCGTCGATATAGAGAAACGCTGATGCATCTCGTCCATGTGTCTCCTATATGCGGCCGGCTCGATGTACTCTTCGCAGCAGTAGACGCAAAGTAAGTACTTCCCGCGCAGTCTGAACGGATATACCGTCGAGTACTGTAACACAACTTCGGCATTCCGTTTTGCTTTCTGTTTGTGGCTCGCCATAACTGTTTCTAGAAAAAGAAAAAACTACTGTGACTGACGGACCTGGCTCTACTGCTACGGATTCATTCTTTTATATTTTAAAACGGGATTAGAATTAATTCATTCCTACGCTTTATAGGGATAAATTCCACAAAATAGGTGAAATCCTTTAATACAACTATTTAAAAGACAAATTGAATGACTTTTTAAGTATGGTTGAATCATACAGATTCATTCCGCATTTTACATTTTTCACCTTCTGACACTTCTCATTGATCAACAATATGACTTACAAATTAAATGTTTAATATTTTTGTAAGTTTGCAAAAGACCTAGCGATTTATCAGATTTTAAGATGACCCACCATTGTCTATGAGCATCTGCAATAATCAAAAGGCTATAAAAATACGTTTTCTCCGTGGTGGGGGCATTTCTTCAGTTAAGTCTGGCTACTCACTGATTGCGTCGCTCTGGCATTTCAAAACTGTTAACTTATCCCAACACGTTAATGTTATCAAAGTAAAAAACGTAATATGTTAAATTGATATATTTTGAACATTATATAATAAAACAAAAGATAATTAAAACACAACAAGATAAACAAAATAATACATTTTTTTCGCATAACTTTCTGCTTACCTAACTTAAATTACCTTTAATAATGCAAAATTAGTCTTGGTGTTTATTGTTATTATTAATAAAAAAAATAGAGAGGTCTTATGGACACCCGGTTGGAACTTAATTCAAACATTAACCGTGTTTAAACGTTAGAAATTATAAATATTTTTGCATATTCTCAAAATTGACGGCAAGCTGAATCGATTGAAAAGGTTTAGCTTCCTAGGTGATAGGAAGTGCCTCAAAAATCACTGCAAAAAGATGTCGGTTTTGGTGGCGTTTTTCATTGTTACACATTTTATCAGTCAAGTACCTCAGCCCGCAAACAAAAGAATAAGGTTCGATAAAGAACTATGTGCTTAAATGAATTCAATTATTTTAGAACAATTTTTCAATAGAAGAGAGGCACATTGTTTTAAGGAAGTCAGCACAATATTTATGGAAATCTTATAAGGTCTAAAAATGGTAAAAAACAATATAAAATACTTATAACGATTTCGATGGAATAATTTCATTTGATTAAAAATAATTAATTTCCTATCTATAGAAATAAATTCAATGGTCCGTTTTGAGCACGGTTAGCACGATTTTGACATTATTTTTGGTCGATTCAAAGTTCACTAGGTCCGGGTGGTAGGACTTCATATGGGTCTTCCAGCTCACCCTCTGATTGAATTGTTTATTGCACAAGTCGCAGCCGAATCTCTTCTGCTCGCTGTGGATCCACATGTGTTGGACCAGGTTCTTCTTCCTCGGAAAAGATTTCGAACAAACGGGACAAGGAAAGAGTTTCTCTTTCGTGTGCACCACTCTGTGGTCTTCCAAGTTTCGTTTCGTATCGAATTTCAAGCCACAACACGAACAGACATAATTATCATCGGTGTGGGATATTTTAAAATGGACCCTATACTTTTTTCTATCTAAAAACGTTTCTCCGCATTCGGGACACACGTGAGACTTCTTAGGGGCTCCGTGAACTCGAGTCAGGTGCGCCTGTTTCAAGGTCCACGTCATAAATCTATCGCCACACACGTTGCATAAGTGAGACCAACACTTTTGCGACTCGGTCAAATGTTGTCGCTTCGCTTCGAGGTTACTGAATGTCTTTTTGCATTTCCTACAAATCCTTTCTTCACCCGTGTGGGAATAGGTTATATGGTGCCTCAAGGTTGTGATGGTTGCATAAGATTTGCCACAAGCTTCGCAGGTGTATTTCAAGAAATGGGTTTGTATGTGCCTACTGAGTTGACGAATACACGGTGACTTCAATCGACATATAGCACATACGAGCCGGTCTTTCTCTAGTTTGAATGGTTGAACACCTATTTCATAGTTTGTATCTATTTTCTCTTGGTGCACTTCTTTTAAATGCTTCGCTACATCATCGATGGCGTCGAAGCTTAGCGAGCAGATGCGACAGCGTAGGTCGGTGCAATCGACTTTGATGTAGCCTTCGGAACAATGGATGAAAGCCATGCGGACTTTAAATGTTTGATGTTCCGTGTCCATGTGCTTCCTATATTCGGTCGGATCATCGTAACTTTCGCAACAGTATACACATACCATGGCATCTTCCGGTAGCCTGAACGGGTACGCCGTGGCTAATTTCACGACTATCTCGGCGTTTCGTCTCGCGATGGTATACGGATCAAGGTCTAGAACAAAAAGAAATGCCGTTGATCATTCAGTTGCCCTCTCCCATTTATATTGTCTTATATACGAATTAGCATATGAGTTGCGCGTATTTCTTTGTCCTGTCGGCCTCTATCTTTGTTTTGTTGCATTTTCAACAATAATTTCTAGCGAGTCCCAACTTCTCTCTACTAATAATTGAGTTTCAGTTGACACTAAATGACACTTTATTTTCTTACTTCGTACATATCGAGTAAACACTCGTACTTCGTATTTTCTCTTAAATCGTAATCAAGACTGTTATAATGCCAAGTAACGACTTAAACGTTGATCATAAATACCTTAATGTATATGTGTCTGTAGTCTACGAAATAAGATTACTTGAAAAGTTTGCGAGTCACTGACAACGAAGCAAGCACATTGTCGTCCAAAAGATTTATTTCTTATCGAAATATATCCACGCATTGTGACAGTTGAAAAGAATTTAAAAAAAAGTGTAATTTCAGTGCAGGCCCTACAAAATATCATCTCGAAAAATCATCAAGGGACCGAATAAAACGAGTCAATGTCTAACCCCATTACGGTTATACCTACAAGTGTTTGTTAACTTATATGACTCGACAAGTTCAAGGTATAAGTGTCCAAACTATATTTGGCAGCCCGTATACGACAAAATTCCACAGAAAATCTAAACTGCAGTTTGCAATGCTACCGCAGTGTCCCGATTTGAAACATAATCGTTGGATAAGTTGGTCAAGAATAAAATTTGTTTTATTCCAGATTAACCGAAAGCTCCCGGTAGATCTTAAGGCACAGTACGGAAAGTATTGTGAACGGTTTACATTAAAAAAATAATTTTCCGAATTAGTGAAGTTATATTTTGACTATTCAACAGAAACTTATTTCATTTTTTGCAAAATGAATGCTACGAGTGCACTTAATGTTATTCTCTAATTAAGTCAAGTCTGAACATTGATTAATATTTCTTGCTCTAATTATATAATTAAGAACCTAGTAACCCTAGTAAAAGTACAAGCTTTTGTTACACGAGTTTAAAAGTTAACTAAATCCGGATGATACGACTTCATATGCGTCTTCCAACTAACTCTTTGATTGAACTGTTTCTTGCAAGGTATACACTCAAATCTCTTCTGTTCTCTATGGATCCACATGTGTTGCTGCAGGTTCTTCTTCCTGCTGAACAACTTGGGGCAAACTGTGCACGGATAGTCCTTCTCCTTTGTATGTATAACTCTGTGATCCAAAAGACTTCTCTTTGTATCAAACTTCATCTCGCAGAAGGAGCACGAATAGTTTTTCGTGGTATGAGTGACGACAAAATGTATTCGATACATGCGCCACTTCTCAAACGTTTCGCTACATTCGGGGCACGTGTATGTCTTGGGCGATTGCTCGTGCACCTTCAGGAGGTGATCGAATTTGGTCTTTCTATTTGGAAACCTCTGCCCGCATATATTACAGCTTAAGGGCCAACACATTTTAGAATCTAATACGTGTTCCCGCCTGGCCTCGCAGCTGGGGAAGCACTTCTTGCACCGCAAGCATATTTTGAACTCGCTGTGACTGAACGCGATGTGCCGCGACAAATTCTCGCGGTTGACGTAAGATTTCCCGCAGGTCTCGCACGTGTACTTGTGGTAGTGACAGCTGGTGTGTCTACTCAGCGTTCTCAAGCGAGGCACCTTTTCTTTACAAATCGCACAGACCCATCTCTCCGCACCCAGCTTGAACATCTGCATTCCGATCTCGACGCTCAGATTGATTTTGATAGAATGAACATTGACGAGGTGCTCGGCAATGGAGCTGAGATCGTCGAATCCTTCCAAGCACAATCTACAGGAAAGGTTCACGCAATCGACTTTAAGGTACTCATTGTAGTTATTGTATATGTGACCAAATGCAGTGTCCACTTTGAAGTCGCCATGCTCCACGTCGTGATGCGTCCTGTACTCCTTGGGATCGTCATAGCTTTCGCAGCAGTACACGCAAACCATCGAATCGGCGGGTAATCGGAAAGGATACGCTGTTGAGTATTTCAAGACTACCTTAGCGTTGAGTCTCGCCTCGAGTAACTGATCGACCACTAGAACAAAGAGAGAAGATTCTTGGTGACTATGCGTTTATAACAGTGAGCCGGAGACAGAACTGAACGGACGACAGGGTGTCGTATTTAGTTGTTCATTATCGTTCTGTATACTTATTACTACTTCGATAAATGTTTATTTAAATACCACAAAATTTTCTTTCTTCTATATCCATTGTGTTAGTAAAAAAGTTAGACAAATACAATTTATATTTTCTGAAGTTCTCGAAAGTGTATCGTCATGTAAAAAAATGTTAAATTTGTAACCATCAACATAAAAGTTAATCCATCTGCTTTTAACTTGCGCTTGTTTAAAACAACATTGTTCGTCGCTATTTGAATGAAAACAACCACCCTATAGTTTGTTTAACTTTAAAACATATCTTACAGAACTTATAGATGTATGATGTAGAATATTAAAACTATAGTGGACTTTTACAGCAGAATATCTGAACACCACTGCTGGGTGGAAAATTTGTGTGCCGCGATGGACCAAGAATCGCGTTTGACGCTTGTTACTGTATAATTATAAATAAATGTGTATTTCTTTACTTCTACCGGGGAGTCTTCGTCGAAAAGAAAATCAATGTTGTCTTCATCATTTATTTTGAAAACAATTCAATTCGAAACAACATAAAACTAAAACTATATTCTTGTGATATCTTAAAAACTGTTGACTAATCACAGCGTAAATTAGTCAATTAATTACGCAAAATGTCACAAGAATATTTATGTGTCATGCTTTTTCATATGCCTGTTCAGTTTGGAGGCACTTGCAAACTTAAGACCGCAATGCATGCACACCGCGGAATCGACGGAATGCGCCTTCTTAAAATGGTCATAGAACGCCTGCCGATGGTTGAAACTCAACGGGCATCGCACGCAGGTGTACTCGTTCCTAATCATTCCATGAGCTTCCACCATGTGCTTCTGCTTGTACTCGTAGCTCGGAAATCTCTCCGGGCATTCGGAGCAGCAGTGCGCCATGCAGCGCTTATCGGTTCTTTGGTGTATTTGCTTAGCTCTCATCGAGGGAAATATCACTTGACAGCGCTTACAATACGCCCTATATTCGTTCTCGTGTTTCGATCTAACGTGGGTGAGCAGACCGGTCGACGCGATGTAACTCTTGCCGCAGACTTCGCACACAAAACTGAGGAAGTGGGTAACCGTGTGTTTGTTCAGGTGGAGCAACGAGGGTAAGTTCTTACTGCAAACGGCGCAGTTCCAGTTATCCTTGTCGAGGAGGAATGGCATTACGCCTAAAGGTGATCCTAGACAGACATTTTTCGAGTGCGTCTCCTTCAAATGCACTACTATGGTCTGTAGACATTTGTAATCCTTCAGGCATAATCTGCAGGACATATCCGTGATATCGACTTTGACGTATTCCGATTTGGGCAGTTTAGCGAAGGCCATGTTCAGACGGAAGATCGCGTGCTCCTGCACCATGTGGGCTCTGAACTGAGCGGGGTCCTCGAACAGGTCCCCGCAGTACACGCACATTATACTCTTGACGCTCACCCGGAAAGGACTTGCAGACGTATACCTTATGATCATCTCCGCATTCCTCCTCACGGGATCGCACTCCTCTAAAAAAGAAAATAACTCGTTGTAACGTCCGTTTATTTCCTATGTTCTTCGAACTCACAGAACACAAGGTTTTTCTTTACGAGAGATGTATCCCTAATGAAAATTATAATATTTTCAACAGAAGAGAAGTTGAATGGGCTACTTTCATCACGTTAAATAATTTATCAAAAGTTCGTTTTATTTATATTAAAAATTAATGATTTTCTTATTGTTCTATAATAAGCGCTTGGCTACAATTACATGGTACAGATGGATTAAACATCAGCCTACTTTCTTGACGGTGATTACTACTCATTATAATGAGACGGTAACGCCATCAACTCGTGTTCGAACGAAGGGTGATGATTGCGGGCCGTATGTGTAAACGTCCGGTGGTGGAATTAAGATGGGGGAATTAAAAAATATAAAAAACTTGATATAAATATGAAAACGAGTCAGGAATCGATATGCTATTTTACTGTGTTAGTACCTGCAATCCAATAGATTTTGTAAACGTAAAACGTTGCTGCCGTCGTGAAAAATGTACGCGACAGGTAACGCCATTCATTATTTCGACTGTTCACTATTTGTACATCAAAATATAGGTTTTTAAATTGATTAAAAGTTGAAAATTGAAGTTAAAAGCTTCCACCCCACTTTCATCTTATGTCCGTCTCTAAACAAATCTTTAGAAAGGAAGCTGGAATTTATTAATTTACAATAATAACGGTGAGACGTATTTTAAATAATTTATTTTTAAATATCATTTTATATCTGACGAATTCTTATGTAAATTACAAAACTTAAAAAGTAGCACGGTTAATGGTAATGAAGATGATGATAACATTTATAAACAAGAAGAGTCGCGAGGTGTTCACCAACTTAAATATTAGAGAGCATCTTTTAGAAAGATTAGCCAAGTTATTATCAGTCCACATCATTTTTGTACATAGAAAACGTATTAAATCCTAATGTATTTAAAAAGAGGTTAAGCAGTGTTGTACCAAATGTAATATAGTGATTTTTTGTGATCTTGCTTATAGTATGGAGTTAATGCTATAGACGACCACGAGGTAGGTCGCGTGACTGAACGTGGCGTAGATCTTTTCGTGAAGTTCATTTGTGTAATTTACTTTAGAAATCAAAAAGTTTATAAAAATCACATACGCTACCATCACCGGTCACCCGGTCAACTTCAATATTACGAGATAATTATATAAAAATAGACCTTATGTTACCTTTACATAATATAACTTTCTTACAGAGAAAGAATTTGTAAGAACAGTTTCGTATTGGACACTTAATCTACAAACTAACAAATATTTATGTAATAACTAGCCGTGCCCCACGGTTTCACCCGCCCTGTTTACTTAAACGAAATGATATTACCTACTTTACAGTAATAATCTATATAATAGTACTCTATTTTATAGCATTTTTATCGAACAAATGCTTGACACGGTTCTTTTAATTGATATAACTTTTTTTATTTATAAACCGATTGAGATAAAACAAACTCTATATGTTAAGTGAAGCTTACCACAACACATTAGTGAAAACCGCACCCAAATCGGTTAAAGTTAAGGTTAATTAAGGTTAAGTTTCTGAGATTAGCGGTAACAAACGCACATGCAAACAGACAAAAATTCTAATAATGATTGTTTTGGGTTTTATTGCGTTTATGAAGGCCCCCAATAACAGTTTTTCTCAAATATCTTCCATGTACAGACAGCGATCAGTTACATTTTTATTATATGTATAGATAATGTAGCAGTAGATATGTATATCAAAAACCACGATTCATTGATGCTTGGCTAAATGCCGTTTCAAAGAAAGCGAATTCAAAAACTTCATTCCGCAATGTTTACAAGTCGCACAATCTTCAGAATGTTCCAACCTGAAGTGCATATAGTAAGTCTTCTCGCCAGAAAATACCACATCGCAAGGACCACAACGGTAATCCTTTTTAACAGCCCCGTGCACCGTCTCCAAGTGTTGCTGCCGAGTCTGCGAGGCGAGGAATCGCTCCGAGCACTTGGGACACGCGTACGGTTGACATTTCTTCTCCAAACGTCTGTGTTGATCCTTCGCTTCCATATTGGGGAACACCTTCCCACAGCTCTTACAAGGCACTTCGTACGTCTGGTGCTTCGACCTTAAATGCCTCAACAGACCGGTCGTAGCCAAGTAACTCTTGGCACAGACGTGACAAACGTAAGTACGGAAATGAGTTATCGTATGCCGATTGAGATGGAACAGTGATGGCATCACTTTCTTGCATATGTAGCACACGAAGGTGTCCTTCCGCAGGTTATACGGCATGACACCGAGCTTAGCATTTGTATCTATAGGTTTATCGTGAGCGCTCCGCAAATGTTCCGCAATTGTCTCCAGATCGGCACATCGTTCGTCGCAAAGTCTACATTTGAGATCGGTAACATCGGCCTTAATGAATTCTAGTTTGGGTATGTTGTGGAAGGCGATGTTAAGACTGAACGAACTGTGGTCGGTGCGCATGTGAGTCCGAAAGGCGTCGGGGTCATCGAACACCTCGTAGCAGTATACGCACAGTATGGTCTTGTCGTTGACACGAAACGGATATATCGTGGAATAACTTAAAATTGTCTCGGCGTTCCTTCGCACCGGATCTTCAGTGTCGTCTATAACAGAAGAAATATTTCCGTTTTAGATCGACGTTAGGCTCTTGATTAGTTTCATCAAAACAATAAAGAATCTCACTTGCAGCTCTACGTATGCGTTACCCGCGTCGTGTATTACTTATAATTTGTATTTTACACAGTACAATTATTGTGAGAGCAACGAAATGCTCAATCCCAATCACAAAAGGTGATTAACACGGGATATCGTGTAACTTAATCCTCAATTGTAACGTATTACAGTAGTAACGTATTATAGTAGTAGATATTCAATTACGTATAAGTGTAGCTCTTAAAGCTTAAATATGTCGTTCACGTTGGTCAATGTATCACGCGGTTACAATTGTTATGCCTTTTATACATACAGTCAAGAGAAAAGTTTGTCCCGTCTGATTGCTAACAGCTGTATAGCAGCACAGCGTGCTTTACGCATATCACATTGAGACACACAGGCTGATTGAGAAGGGTGTTGCTATGTCCATTTAACACACTTGCTTAATTGTGGCATAATGTTGCCTTTAGTAAAAAATATATTTTTAAAAAGAAAAGAATTTTGCTATTCTCTAGCTAGTAAATAGTGGCTTATCGTAAAACATTAAAAAATAATTTGATTTACAATAGAATCTCAGAAGTAGTGTAAATAAAACATAATTTATATATAAAATAATATATAAAAAGTTATTTGACTTTGGTATACGTCATGAAATCTCATGCAAAGCGCAAAACTCTTAAATAAATGAAAGATTTCCACACAATTTAATTTCGAAGAGTGTGTATGTACGTCTTTTAAGTATTATTAAATATCGAACTATCATTGATTAATACTTAATATGTTATTGAAAATACATAATATGTTTCGTGTAAACTTAGATAAATTAAAATCTTTACTAATCTTTAACAGTTCGTTCGATCTCACACCCGCAGACGAAAGCGGACCTTAATATCGAGGCGACATGAGAGACTTTTCCCTGAAATTACGTCGACAAAACTAAATAAATAACCGATTTTGCTAACTTGAGGTTCCTCAAGACCATTTCTTACGTACAAAGTCATATTTGTGATGTGTATTAGGACCAAGGTGTCCACATTGTTAAAAAAGCAAATATCTTCTGTCTCAGCTATTAGACATTTGTCACGAGTCATTAAACGCACACTTTTTTTCCTATAATTCGCTTAAACGGAGAACATTCTCCTTCAGGTTAATGTTAAATTGATGTAGGCAGCTCGTACCAATAATACAAGTAATCGTATCGTTTGGATATTGTATCAAGAGTTCAAAACACATATTAAAAGGATTATAAAAGTCAAAACAACTTAACTACATGCAAATCACAAAACAAATACACATTTTGTGTATATTACATATTACAATAAAATTTATTCGCTTTGAAAGTTTGGTGATTTGCAAAAACGTCGTCAGAATTTAGTGAACTAGTCGCATAGAAACATTTAGTTTAATTCATTATTAGCAGCATATTATCAAGCGTAGTTTAAGGATTCGGGTCAACGCACCTCCATTACCAAGTTAAATTGCTAATACTATGGCATTAAAGTAAAATATTCTCGGTACATGACAATCCTGGCAGCTCTAGACATTTTTAGCGTTATATGCAGTTCATACTTTGTCGTTTTATTTTTTTCTTTGTTTGATATTTTGAAGCGTTTCAATTGCATATTTTAAATGTATACTATTTATATTCACTAACTTCACTATATTCTGCAACGCCTTGACGTACAACACAGTGTCGTATGGATATGTCTTTTACTATAATTATAACAATTTAATAAATGTAAAATCATAAAAACTACCGTACAGTACTTACCCAGGATATTCTTGATCGAAGGATGCGTCTTCTTCTCCGGTCAGCAAGTCTGACAACTTGCCAACTGTCAGTGGTATGTACAATCCGTGTACAATAACATAATACTCGCGTGTGATACATCTCCCACCTTTATAAATGTTACCACCCCGAATGCGTTCTTAATTCGCATTCTACAGCGAGTGACGAAGCTATATATCATGATGTATCTAATGTCAGCCGTTGTGACGTCAACACTCAGGTGTCATGTTATTGTATTTGTGTAGTAAACCGTATAGCCACAAATTATTAGTAGCGTTAGGGGGAATAATTACTGTGTGAGGTCCCGTTGGCCCAATTTGTGTTCTCTTCCCTTTCCCATCCTTTCCTAATAAGGACGTGATGGGAAGGGGATGAGGATTGGACGGGGACGAGCTGAGCTCGAGAAGGAAATATCCTTTTTCACGTCCTATTTCCATTAAAGGTGGGCAACGCATCTGCAACTCATTTCCTACAGATGTCTATGGGTTAGCGGTCACAACATCGGGTTACCCGTTCGCTCGTTTGTCACTTTCTTCCGAGACAAAACACAAAAGTTTTTGATTCGTGATTCAATCGACGAACAAGCGAAGAACATATTCACTTTTCCTGCAAAAACATCCTAAATATAAAGCGTACATACATACAGTGTAAACTCTTTATAACGTAACTCAAGATACCTAAAATTTTTTATCGTTATAGAAAATAAGAGAAAAACGATCAAATTTATTATAATTTTTAACGTGTATTTAAAAACAACTTTGTTAACTTATTGCAGAGCAGATTTAAAGATTTATTTTCAATGATATATTTGCATTGCAAACGCTGGCTAAAGCCTTAAGAGATACATCAAAATAATGTACTACGGAATTATCTAACTCAAAAAGATGTCCAAAAAGTCCGTAATGGCATATATCTACCTTTTAAGGATAGCTTTCTCTACCCATTTAACTTCTAAAAAAATGGTCACGTAATTGAAAAGTTACCGCGTCGTACGTGACCATTTTTACTATTTAAACGGATACAGTATTAATCGTTGTCAACTTAAATACGTTAGTTACACCAAGCATTTCATACACACGACGATAATCCTTTAAATATATTTCATTTCGCTAAAGTGAATGGCAGTGTCGGTTACGGGACGTCCTAAGCGAACTTAGAAGAAATAATCATGAAAAGTCTGTCCGTCTCTCTCGCGCGCGGTCAACCTAACGAGTATGAAGGAGACAGTCATTGTTTTGTTTTTGCTACTCATTACAAATACAGAGTGATGTTTTAAATTTGATTTAATTTAAGATTCTCTGTGACACATTTTTTTAAATGTATTCACAAAACATCCAACCTTACTAAAGCCAGAATGAACTGAATAATTTAAAATTATTGAATTTTCAATAGATTAATTTTGAACATACTGTATAGTGAAATTGCATCAGTGTGAGTACTGTGAAGATGCCAGCTTTAGTTAACCGGTCCATGCGTCCGTTCCATTGTGACCTTCTGTAGTCTCAACGGCATAATGGATTTTGAGTGAGGTTGTCATTCGAGTACTCTTCTAGAGTCGGTTGGGGTTATTGGTTTAAAAATTAACTATTAGTAATTTCATCAATATTGAAAATGTCATTTGGAAAGCGTTTTTTATCAGGCAACATTCCTATTACTCAATCGCACAATTCTGTTAAGCCTACCATAGATAATCTTATTACGTCCCTTAAAACTTCCGAGCCAACCTTCTGACGCCTTGAAGTCAGTAATGCCGAGTCGTTTCGCAAGCACCTCAGCTTTCGCTTTGATTATCGGCCCCGAGACGGGTACATTATTCTGCCGCTGGTTGTTATACCACGAAACCACAGCTCGGTCCAAATCTTCGAACTTCGGCTTCCTTAATTTTTTTAAAGACTTCCCTTCCAGCGCCGCCTGTAGAATTGGATCCTTGTTTTGCCATATCGTAGCAACAGTCGAAGGGCTCAATTCAAAACGTCTACCGACCTCACATTGTTTTTCTCCCTTTACGATCGCATTGATCACACAAACTTTTCTTTTAGTCGGCATATTAACAGTTTCGATCTTGGTGTTCGATAGATAACCCGTCAGGGTGTAACTGAGACCATAATTTCCTAGGGACAATGCAATCCAACAGTCACACGCGTGTTTTTAACAAAGCATGCGGCTATTTTCGAGTTAAAAATTGCAGCACTAAAATTAAATATTTTAATTTTAGTGCTGAAATTTGAGTAGGAGCCTTGTGTTAAAACACCCCAAACAGTAATATTTGTTACTGTCTTAAAATGAACAAATTTCTTCTTTATTATTATTAAATATCATGGTGGTGGTCATTTACGGTAGCTAAGTTGTCGTTTCTACGTTAAAACCAGTTTATCGTTATAACAAATGACGTAATAAAGAGTTTACAATGTATATACGAAAATCACCAAAACCAAAGAACTCATTTTGGTTATCTCTATCCATTCCAATAATATAAGCCTTTAAAATAATACTCATGTAGCAGTATAATTCTCATAGACTCACTCATCGCAGTATAAAAATAGCTTTATTAAATAATCTTATCTAATAACGCCTTCAGATGAATGCTTGCTGAAGTATATCTTAAGATCTCCACCTATATCAAATGATACCTAAATAATCACAAATACACACAAAAAAACAAACATTCAAAATACTCATATAAATAGAATCTTATATATAAATTAGGCCAATCACATAAAAACTCTCTATGTAAATAAATTCTATAGTTCCAATTAAAAAAGAACATTTTATAGATAAGACATGTCCATACGATTCTTAAGTCTATTTTAAAATTAACATGCGATTTGCTATCGATGTTGACAGATATTTTACTGCAATTTAATATAAGGTCAGTCATAAGGTCTGCCCACAGAAGTGAACACTCAAAACAGGTGGGAAGACGCGACAATAGTTCAAAAATATACCGTTGCATCTTAACAATAAAATTCAAAATCGAACACAAGAAAAGTAAATGGATGGTACATTCGTCGAAACTATTTCAAATTCAATAAGCATATTGTTCACGGGAACCTATAAGATTTTCCCCTAACAATTATCATCTAACACGGCTAAAGAAGTAAACCTCAAAAATAAATTTTTAAGAGAATTTTACAATTCATGTAACATATCCCCATCACTTCTACATTCATACATCTACGCAGTATCGTCTATACCATAAAAGCACACGAGACCTGGGTCCAGGGACCTAATTACAAGGGACTTCGAAAGCCCCATACACTAACAAACATTTTTTTGCATTTCAGATTAAAAAACCCTAACAAAAATATTTGGAGAGAAATTGAGGAAGTATTTTTGACTCTGTCTTTTGTGTGGCAACTCGGAGAGGTAGCTATAATTCCCATCGTGTGCCTTAGGCCCTGGAATGGGTTAAGACGGTCCATCAGTTACGGACACTCATTTTTATATAGAACGGGCAATTGCGCAATGGTTCGCATAAAATTAAGTTGTTCTATGAACTACCACAATATCCGAGGAACTATTATTTCACTCTTACTACCGTTGTCGCCTGCGTATGTTACCAATCAGGTCGATATAAGTGCATCTAAGACATTCTCTAACATTGCCACTCACTTATGCATAGACTTCACTCATAGTTCCAAGTTCACGCTTCATCTTCGTTCGAATCAGTCTTTCTAATGTTCATGAGTAGATATGATCAATTAATATCCATATATAAAATAGATAATTCCTCCCTTTTAACAGTGTTAGAGCCCGAAACAACAACATCTGTTGCATGAATGGGCCAGCTCAATCGGTGAAATACCATGACCTCACAGACAACAGGCAAGAAATAGAAGTAATCTGCATTTTGTCTGATGAGTGAGGTGCCTGAGGCCTATTTTCAGCCCCCTTTCCCTTCCCACCCTTTCCTCATAAGGATAGGATGGAAACGGGATATGGGTTGGATGGGGAGGGAGTTAACGGGGAAAAGGAAATATCTTTTTCTCTGTCTATTGCCCCCCTGTGTCCATTCAAGGTGGGCGACGCAACTCCAACACTAGCTAGTTAGCGCTTACTTAACATCAAGCTATCGGATTGCTCATATGCCACCTTTTATACTAAAAATAACAATAATGTATTTCGCTATTTTTCATTCTGCTTTACCTAACACCCAACACCCGACCTATTCAAGATGGAGTAAAATGTCAATGCCTATCTGTACAATCCTTTATATATTTAATTCATCAAAATCTAATGTAATTTATGGCTAAACATAAGAAAGAGTACGAGAGTATTTGCAATAAAATATCTACCAACAAAATATCAGATAAGAAAATTGCTCTGAATGCAATGCTATAAACTCAAT
>JWHW01005946.1:195536-224217 GCA_000931545.1 Papilio glaucus
AGGTGTAAGACAGGGCTGCGTAGCATCCCGTGGCTGTTCAATCTCTTTATGGATGATTGTTTGGAAACTGTGAAAGACGAAGATTGTGGATTAAGAATGGGTGAGCTAGTTGAAAAATGTCGATAAATGATGACCAGGTCGTGTTTTAGGACAGGAGGACTTACATTTTTTGCTGAATGTAGTGAATGATTCATTAGAAGGTAAAGGTATGAAGATGAATGTAGATAAGACGAAAGTAATGGTGTTTGAAAGAGATCAAAGTAAGACAATAATTGAAACAAATGTTAACGGTAAAGACACTTCTTTTGTTCCACTGAACAAGTGGCAACGTGCCACTTGTTCAGTGGATCGTTCATAATCTTTGCCACTGAACAAGTGGCAAAGATTATGAACGACGAGAGAATGCGAGAAATAAAATGAATCGGGCTTTACGTACAGTAGTGAGGAGTCAGAATGTGCCTATGAAGGATCGTCTGGTGGTATATGGTACAATGCTGTACTAGTCCCCACTTTAATGTATGGAAGTGAGAGCTGGGTTTGGACGGAAAAGCATGCTAGTAGAGTTAATGCCGTTGAGATGCGATCCTTAAGAAGTATGGTAGGCGTGACTTTGAATGATAGGATAAAAAATACCATTATAAGGGAAAAGTGTGGCATATATCGATCAGATTAGTGGCTTACTAAAAACGGACGATATAAGGAGCACCCATAACCGACGAGCACGTATGCGTAGATGTATGAATGTAGAAGAAGCGAGAGAGGTGTGTCTCTACAATCAAACTCTTAATAGTGCTATGAGTAGACGAATATTGGGATTCCAATACTAGATGTGTAATAATAGATTTTAAAGCTGAGAATTAAATGGCGACAACAATAGACCAAATGTCAATGTTTGTGTGTCAAAGATAGAAAAAAATAAGTAACGGTGTGAGACTCGTGTTTTCAATTTAATATAATTTTGCAGTGTATATTCTAGAGCTGCAGACCAGAGAAGTCATGCCAGACGAGGAGCTGGAGTTAGCGGTAGACGGGAGACGCTCCTTCATTATATCGAAGAAATCCCTTTTTGCATTCAGACCGAAGAATCCGCAAAATAAGAGAACTGTAAACTTCAAGCATTTTCATACGCTTCTAGAAGATCGTCGCTGAGAAGACTGAGACAAATTAAACTATTTTAATAGATTTTATCGTGATTATTTTAACACTAAATTAACCTTACCAAAACGAAACATAATCTTTTGTCTTTTTTTTTAACGTGTGGAGAATGAGCGTTATGCATGACCCTGTTCGGGGCAAGAAGGCGGTCTGTGGGGCTTACCCACCGAGGCGACGTACCCACTAAATACCACACTCGTTCCCTCATGGCCATTGTGTGGGCGCCACGGGAGCATGACCAGCACGTGACACCGCGACGCCCACCGGCCGCCCCGGGATGGGGCTCTGCACTGCGCCCTTAAAAGGGCGCCGCGCCCTAAGATGATCTGGGACGCTCCTTGCTGACGTCACCGTGCAATACAGGTTCGAGATTCCCCGCCCTCCCCAACTGGTGCCGCCTTGAATTTTTTATAGAGGTTCACTCCTCGTGGTTCCGGTCTTGAAAAAGACAGAGGCCCATGGTCCCAGCGCCGCCGTCGGGATTACGCGAAATGCGGCAGCAAGGGGAACGGTTAACCCCTTCCCCTCGCAGCCCCAACCGTTTGTAAAAGTACTCACTGTGGTAATGTAGAAACCTACATTACCACAGTGAGTAAAATTATCTATTATTTTGTGTTTTAACAGCAACTCGTGAAATTTAGTTTGTTTTCATAGTCCCGGCCCCTAGACCGATCGCTTCAATTACTATGTAGCTAACAATCAATTAGGAAAAAACTTGTTAACAAGAAATCTGTTAATTAAACATATGTAATAGATTTATTTCTGTACAGATTTGATTTGGTCTCACACGAGCATCGCGCCCCGCTGCGTGGACATGTGGTTTTACTTATTTTATTTTCTGGTAAGTTCTATTTTATTTTATTCATCACAACAGAATAACGACTAACAAAGAGATCTCCGATACACCGCTGGCAAAAGACATATCTACTAAAAGGAGCTAACACCAAAACATTATACAGGGTGTCCCACGACGATGCCACATCCGGGCGTAGTACTTAAAATATTGTAGTGTTTAAGTTTTGGTTAAAGAAGACTTTATTTTAACTTTAAGAAGAATTTAAAATAATTTTTCTAAGCAATCTCTTATTTGATCGTGAAAGGCGACCCGAGACATGTGAAAAAAAAAATACATGGATTTTAAAAAGCGTTCAAAAGTTTCAATCATAATAGAAAAAACATGAAATATTCCGTTATTTTCTTAATTCCAGGTATCTTTTCTGAATAGTTTGGCGAATGCCAATCTTCAATCTAATGTATTCAGCTATCCTAACGTGAGTATAACATAAATAATAACACAAACCTCCTATAATCTGGCACCTCCTGTAATATGGTACCTCCTGTAATCCAGCACCTCCTGTATTCCTTCACCTCCTATAATACAGCTCTCACTCAACGGCGAGCGACCGCGCATACTAGACTAGCACGACTTAGATCCACGTAGTGGGTATAGCATCCGGCTGGCTGCTAGTGATGCCGGAGCGCTACCTATAGCTCCGAACGATCGGGGCTGTCGACCGGTGTCGCAGTGAGAATAAAAACTGTTTTTTCACTTTTTTGATTGCTGTCAATCGGACGGCTTGCCGTGTTCCAGCTGACCGCACAATGCGTATAGGCCCTTTAACTGCTGATACCGATTCTTGGCTACAATGAAAAAAATATATATTTGCAGAGATTCCGTATTATTAAATTTAATCAAACATGTTTATTGTATACTAGCTGTGCTCCGCGGTTTCACCCGCCCTGCAGTTTTACTTAAACTAAATGATATTACCTACTTCCGAAACCTCATCATCATCTAACTGCACTTTTCCCACGTATGTGAGGTCGACACAGTATGGCCGTAGCACAGTTAAATTGATATAACTTTTTTATTTATAAACCGATTGAGATAAAACAAACACTAAATGTTAAGTGAAGCTTACCACAACACATTAGTGAAAACCGCACCCAAATCGGATAAATCGTTTCTGAGATTAGCGGTAACAAACGCACAGACGAACAGACATACAAACAGACAAAAATTCTAATAATCATTGTTTTGGGTTTTATTGGGTTAATGAAGGTCCCCAATAATAGATTTTCTCAAATATCTTCCATGTACAGACAGCGAACACTTGCATTTTTATTATATGTATAGATTTTGTATGATGTTATGTGATTTGTTGTGATCGGTTGCAGGACGACATGTTCGAGCAGCCCGTGAACATGATGGGGCCCATGAGGAACCCGCATGCGAAGGTACTATGTTTATCGTAAAGAATAAACACTAACTAGTCTATATTAGTATTACCAAGATGAGGTTGATGTGTTACTACACGTGCACAATAACGTAAGACCTGAGTCCGATGACTTCACAGCGATGCGCTTGTACAATTTCCAAAAAAAACTCCGTGAAACAATTTAACGCTGTAGTAACAAAAAAGTGAGACAGCAGTTGTGACGCATTCCGTGCGTGTATCATGTTATAGTCCATATGTTGTATTAATTTGCAAAATGTAAGTGATTGGAGCATGAGTTAAAACCACTAGCGCCATCTGTTCCAAAAAATATTCTATTTACAGTATAAAAAAGTTGCCAGCCTATTTTGATGGTTACAAGTATGTGCATAATATATAAATAAATATAGGGTAATAAAATAAGACATCGTTTGAAAAAAAAAACTAGTTTTGTGGGAAGCGGGTAAGTCAGATGGATCGGTAGCTGTTAGACCATAACAATAAAAGTTTCCTGCGCATTTTAAAATAGAAGACCATAGACAATCGTTGGTATGTTATAATGACTATCTTGAACAGGATGACGGCATCAACGTGGAAGAGAAGCAGCGGTATCCAGGCAGCCCTTACGACTGGCCCTCCATGGACTCCTTCTTCAGTGACGACGCCATGCATGACTACAACCGCATCAAGAGACGAGCGAAGGTCAGTTCAATTACTGCATAACTTGAAATATATTGATTGCTATTTACCGGATAGGAAAAGGTAAAATCCTTTTGTTTATATCCTCGGTCCATTAAAGGTAGGCAACGCCTCAGATTGGTTCCCATAGGTTGTGGCCACTTATGACTTGCTTGTTTCTTGTACAATGGATGGCCGATAGCACAAAATGGTTTTAGAATGAACGCCACGTGTAGAACGGAATTGCATGAACAGGAGTCTCATAAAGTGGCCCAAAAATGGAGGTCGAGGTTGCGCGTGTAATGTACCTCATTAAATAAGGCGGCATCATGACGATCCTTAAGAGAAGCCTACAATCAAAAGCGGACTTTTGGTTGATCACGAATGGGAATGAATTAGTCGCTATCACATTTATCTAAGGCGTGGTGAATAACGTGCTCAGCCTTACTGACGAGAACATTGATGTTCGGACCCAGTATTCTCCTATTATTTTTTAACGGTATTCCAGAAAGAGTTACACTAGGTGTTAGTAACGAAAATGAAGTGTTACGTCAAGGGGGTTTCAGTGTTTTGTGACACATTTAATAAATCGTGCACTATGTAATACTAATCTAATATTATAAATGCGAATATTTGTTTATTTGTTACGCTCTAACCGATCATCATGAAATTGTGCACATGGTCAGGGGTACAGAAAATGTCACGGGGTACATTACCTTACAAAAATTTCCAGTGTAGAAAATGAGAAATGAATGCGTGTAAAGCTGCAGGCAACTTCTAGTTGAAATACAATGGAAAGAATGAAAGGAAGACGATGGAACACTAGACTCCAAATTATTACTGTTAATAGAGACACGAGTCGAAGGTTCTCAAGTGTGTTTTTAATGGGTAATGATACCGCAACTCCGACTCTCTCTGTCACTCGGGTGATCAGTGAAATGACACAACAATTGTGAAACCATTGAGAGACCATTGTAATACGATTGCTTCAGTAGAAACGAGAAACAGGGCTTCAACGAGTACGCATGATTATGATCAAAGCAGCGTCCCCCCATCTCGACTCAAAGGACAGGTCTTTTTCCCACTTTTAAATAATTCAGCAATGCGTGACATATCGATATAAGTTTAGCACGTTAAGCGAGGATAGTTAAGTAAGGATGGTCAAGAATATAACCAAAAGTGTGAAAGAGAAAATTTTCTGCCGCAGGGGACGGGAAAATTCGATTCCCTTAACGGACCGAAGATAAGGGAACGGCCCCACCACTACCTCTACCCGGAGCCGGTCAAAGACAAGATCCTGCAGTTCACGACGACAACGAAAAAGCCGAGCATCCTCCCGGATCAGATGAACCCTGGCGTGATATTCCGGGTCCGGATGTCGGACGCGATACTCCGGATAAAGCAGCGGATGTACGAAGATCCGGAACGACACATAGAATCGGATATAATCTACACGAATCTGATAAAGAAAGTCGTGATGGACGAAATAACAAAGTTCCACAACTTGCTGCTGATGTACAAGACAGATCGGAGTATAAAGGAGCACCTGGGCGAGTGTGGAGGCAGGATCTACAAGTTCATCAGCTATATGACGATCAAGGTCCACATCTATTGCCTTTTTGACGCCCTCTGGGTTGATGGCAACCCCTACGTGATCGGGGACGAGTACTCCGTCACCCCGGTGGAGGTCCCTCCCATGCTGCAGTGCGACGCCGCCGAATGCAACTCCATCGTATTCGTTGACTCCATCACCGAGCCTAAAGATGTTGAGGAGTGATTGATTTGCTGCACATTTCGATCCTAATAAACTTGGTTTCACTGGCTTTCATGTTTTTTTTTTAGTTACACAATTAGCGTCGCGTTTATCTACCAGTATATATTTATCTATGTAGCTTAGTATTTCATTGTAGGTAATCTTTACTTTGACTTGCAAATACGCACTTGTATGAAGGACCTATGACAAGTATTTGCAACTTTATCTTGGTCCTGATCAGGATCGTCTAGACGAACGCTGCTGGAGCTAGAGATAGGAGAGATGCGTTTACCAGGACAAGCGAAATTAGCCAATATTTTATCGAACAAAGTAGCAAACGAACAAGCATCATCTGACATTAAGAGACCGCCACTTAAGGCATCCCAGTAACAAGCAAATGAGTCGCAGATGCGTTCTGCCCACCTTTTAATGGACAGAGGAGGGTACAAATAGAAACATACATATATTATACCTTCAATATGGGTAATAGACGGGAAAAAGATTATTTCCTTACCCTATTCATTCCCTTCCCAGGATGGGAAGGGGAAGAGGACTGAAATTAGGCCTCCGGCACCTCATTCATCAGACGAAACGGAGACATATACTTCTACTTGACGCGTGTCTTCTGTAAGGTCGTGGTATTTCACCGGTCGAGCTGACATTAGTGTAACAGATGTTGTTGCTGAGATGGGGGCTATACCACTGTTAAATTAAAACAGTTTTCTTTTGTTATATGAGAAAGTGGCAAATAATTAAGGGGTACGCGACATTAAGTGACCGCTACCCATAGGCATCTGCACCAAGGTAATGAGTTGCAGCTGCGTTGCCTACCCTTAATGGACAGAGGAGAGGACAAATAGGAACAATATCGGTTGCCACGTTTTGACAAAACTTTTGACACATGTCACTTACAATTTGAAGTTTTTATACGCGGAATCATCTGACAAAAATGTCCAGCGTGGAAAATGAGAATACGAACTACAGCCAGTAAAAACATAAATTAGGTATATAACATAAACATTCAATTTCAAATTTAAGTTGCTCCCACAAGATGGGCTAAGGCTCTGGTCGAGGTTAGGGGAGGACGGCGATACAAGGAGGCCTACGTCCTGCAATGGTAGGTCCATTGTCGGCTGATAAATAATATATTAACTCTTTTTAATATGTATGTTAACTAGCGATACGCCCTGCTTCGCCCGGGTAGCCGTTTAGGAATCTACAGAGCCTTTAATATACGTAGATATGCACCTGTAAAAAACAAAAAAATATATATCGGGAACCTTACATTAATCCGGGATAAAAAGTGCTATCTCTGTGTCAAATTTCATCAAAATCCGTTCAGCCGTTTTTCTGTGAAAAAGTAGTAAAAACATCCATACATACAAACTTTCGCATTTGTAATATTAGTGTAGATAATTTAAATAATTAACTTACAGAAGCGGCGTAATCGAGTTAGTGGTCGTCGGCATAGCCGTGCCCGCAGCTCCACCACTTCCGAAGCCAGCGAGGTACAACCACACAACTATCACTACCCACTACCCACTACCCACTACCCATTGTTACAATATCTTTATTCGTACATTGTAGTGGCTAGCCAAAAATCAAATGGAGAGTTTTCCGGGTAATTTGTAAGAGAGTGAGTTCAATAAAATTGAGGTGGTAAACAGAAAGGGAGACAATTTTTTTCTTGGTTGAAGTGGGAAAGAAAGACAGAGGTAAATTGAAGCATTTAAAGTTCTGCAGCTCCTCGGGTGTGGCGGGTGTTCATGGGCGTTGTTGATCACTTACATATTTGAATCAATTCGAAAACTGACGAAAGTTTTCGTACTCGCCTGTCGGTTAAGCATACAAGGTTAAAACTGTCATGCAAACCCGAACGCGTACGGCCCTTTACAAAACAATGGTATATATAATATAATGGTATACATATATAATAATTACCTATATTATATACTTATGTAATATAGGTAATTATTGTGTCCCTGGGTAGTTGTAAATATACAAAATTATTTGTGCTTTCTTTATGTTTATGATCAGTACGGTACTGTTGAACTGTTTACCAATTGAAAGTACCTCGACGTGTCCTCAGGTGAAGAACGGCAGTAGCACGGAGGTGCCGGTGGCGCGGCGCGCGGACCTCTGGGACCTGCATCAGAAGCGAGCCAAGCGCAAGCGCTACAAGAACAAGAAGGACAGGCAGAACTACGAAACCTACGAGCCCGCTGTCAAGGTGATGTTCATTTTATTCACATAAGTAACCAGAGAACGACAAATAGCGAGAGAAGAGAAGACGAATGGATTACCCTGATGATAGATATTTCTCTCCTACACTCAAATAATAATGAGACCAGCCGAAGGTAATGGATCCACTGCCACCTAAAAATAATGTTTCTCGGTATTAACACGTTCACTGCGGAACAGGCCCATATCGGCCTGCCGCGGTATTTCAGCTGGTGCGGACTAAGAAAACTATGTCCCTCTCGCTTGTGCGGAACGATTATCTTGGGTGTTTGTAAAAATTCGACAAAGACAAATATATATTTCAGCTTGCGGTCAAAATTGTAGGTGTTTCCCATCAAAACATCACGGCAGGTCCTTATCAGCCTACCACGCACTGACGGTGAAAAACATTCGCTGAGTGCGGCAGTAGGCCTATTCCGGCCTGCCATCCCAACGGGCAGCCGGCGACCTGATACTGCACAGAGCGCGCGTCCCACCAGTTAGTGTTGTGCTATCTAGCTGATCTGACGTAGCGTTTGTTCGATATTTTTACACAATGGCGGGCAATAAAAGAAAAATAGAGATTTCGGAAAATAGACAAATTCGCCCTGCACTTATTGATAGTGATAGTGACAGCAGTGAAGTAATATTTTCGACAAAAAAAAAAAAAGAAGTACGTCATTACGTACTTCTTTATAAAACCGTGCAGATTTGCTTCTAAATTCTTTTCATGTTCATTAACAGTTAGGAGAAAATGAAAGGCAGGCGGAAACACTTAATGACGAAGCAGAGAAAGAGGAAAAAACAGGAAATGCTGAGAAGGAAGATGAAGAAGCAGAGAGGAATAAGAAACAGTAAATGCTGAGGAGGAAGATGAAGAAGTAGAGAGAGAGCACGAAACAGAAAATGTTCAGGTGGAAGATGGAGAAGCAGAGAGAGAGGAAGAAACAGAAAATACTGAGGAGGAAGATAAAGAGGAGGAAAGTAGTTACACTAGCGATGATGAGAGTGATGAATACACTCCAAGTGAAGTTGTGTCGGATATAGATAGTGATGTTTTAGAGGACGATAATTCTGTTTGATTTTCGATATCCCCTTATTTTTGTTCGTTCCATCACTACTAAAAATACTTTCTAGTGCGGTTCAGGTCGATATCGACCTACAACTTTCCCTGCTTTATTTCCCATTTCCTGTTTGGCGTTGTTTGGGCGAATCGAACCTAAGGAAGTTGGGTTCAAGGTCATTCTAACAGTACAAAAAACAATTATATATATTATGTTTTCGCAAAGTTATAGGAATAATATATAATAATCTAACCTAGTGCTGGTGGGTTGAGAAAGACCTGCCACGCCCTGGCAGAAATATCATTGGGGGTGCTTTTTAACCCACCGCCGCACCAGATGAAGAATTATGATTTTACTTGCCGCAGTAAACGTGTTTAAAAAATTGGAATATTAAAAAATAACAAATTACAGATAAATAAATTACAGATTTTACCGCGTAAATTACAGATTTTACGGCGTTTATTTTACGATATAGATCGAATGTTTATAAGTCGTGTTAATGTAAAGAAGCACTATGAAGATAGTATATATAAACAATAGATATACACAGTGACCAAAATTGCTGCAAGATCCATACCAGCAGGATTTACAGGACACGAGAAGGGTCAAAAACAGTAAACGACTCCGGATAATGCTGGATAAAAATCTAAAATCATTCTACTTAAAGTTTAGCGCATTATTTCTATGGTTTTAACAGCGCTATTCATTCACTTTTAAACCAATTAATTTAAGTACAAACATTGTTTATTAATGTAATATTGTGACAGGATTGGGAGGCGACGTTCGTGGAGATGCCGAAGGACCTCTACCAGGCGCACCTGAGACCCGGCGTCATATTCCGGATACACATGGCCGAGGCTATTCTCAAGATGCAGTACAGGAAGTAAGCGACAATCAAATTTAGATATACTTATATTCACTCTCATGCGTTGTCTCAGATCTGATACGACGCCAGGGCGGACCACTAGTGTTTTTATATAACTAGTGATTAGCCCCGGCTTCGCACGGGTATCACGAATTACGCTAATACGATCGATACCAAACGTCACAGGATCAACCTTTAGGCCAATCTAAACATGTCCTGAAAAATTCATCAAAATCGGTCTAGATATTTCGAAGTCTATACACGTCCAACCTCACGAGCCTAACCCAGAAATATTTTCCATTCAAACTTAAACTTTAACGTGATAACGGAAACAAAAAAATCTATTCACAATTTTAAGATTTTACCTGGACTGTTTATAAACTGTCGAGATGTGAGGAATGACAGGTCACACTGTCAATGAGTGTTAAAAACACTTTAAAATATGCCTAGATAGATTATAGACTGACAGTTCACAATCTGTCGGTGACATATACTTCTAAACGTATTCCTACGTAGTCATGACACCTAATAATAATGACCTTCCTGTTATCACATTTGCTAAGTTAAAATAGAAAGAATATTTCGATGGTGTCTGTCCACCCCGTATGACTTATAAACTTTCCACCAATAATAGTTACGGAGAAGACAAAGACGAGTCGGTGATCGAGGCGGACGTGGAGTACCTGCGCCTCACGAGGAAGGTGATCAACGACGAGATCACCAAGTTTGAGGACCTGAAGTGGCTGGTGGGCTGGTTCGGCAACCGCTCCGACCTGGTGCAGGAGCACATGTGCAACACGCGCTACTATACCGTCGGTGAGATACTTCTTGTTCTAGTTAATTGTTATGAGACCACTGTCGCCATCGACAATGATGACGTGGTGTAAGCTTTTGAGTGGGTGAAGGCAAACAGGATGGTGACGACACCTTCACGCTCTTCTTCAGCTATCGCGGCACCTGACGTATTTTCTCTTAAACAGTTTAAAAACGTGTCCAGATAGCCCATAGTTTGTTCCTTATCAAGATATTATTTTTGTACGTAAACCTTACTTTTTATGTGTTAAAATTAGTGAATTCCAAAATGTTTTAGAAAAACGACTCTACTTATAACATTAGCTATCCATATTACACAATATCACTTCACTTTATCTCAAAATTTCAAAGAATAAAAAGTGTAATGGCCGCCATGTATGACAAGTGATGTTTGTTTGTTTACAAAAATTCTATCCTGATATAATTTTAGGATCTAGTGGCTTTGCTAATTCAAAACAAGTTGAATTTACTCCCGTATGTATGACAGGTCGAACCTGAGTAGATTAAGCCTTGTAACTGCAAGTCTGGAACTTGCCGGTTTTAAAGCTAGTCAGTCGCTGTTCTTAACTACTACCTTTTGTATGATTTTGAATGATTAAGGACTCCTATTAGAAGCCACAGCGTCACTTCTCTATATGAATATTTTTTGTTTAAGTGCCTCTGCTAAAAGGTCGGCTGCAATCAATTTGTCTATCGCATTTAGTATGGCAAGCAATGCCAGAACATAATAATGGTACTAAAATTATCTTTTGTCGGTAGCCAAAACGTTACTTCTCCATCTGAATCTACAGTATCATTTACCCCCCATTGCAGGCATCCCTCCCACAATGTTCACGCACCCCGAGGAGTACATGAAGCGTGCTTGCCTGTTCGACAACGTGTACCTGGACCACATCCCCTACGTGGTGGGCGAGGACGGGTCGCTGATGGCCGCGGTGGCGCCGCCCGTGCTCCACTGTGACGCCGCCACCTGCACCTCTGTGCCCTTCATTGACAGGCGAGTAGTTTAAACGCGAACGGAGGATAAGTAGATAAAGAAATCAAATGGAAAAACCTGCAGTATCTCAATATATTTACGCAACTTTAAGCTACAACGCCGGTATGCTGTGAGGTCGTAGTTCCCTGTTTAAAGGTGACCAGATCATTTACTTACACTGCTCACTCTACCAATGCTTAGCTTAACTTAATAAAGGTAATCGAGTGCTGGTGTTACTTCGTATATGTCGCTTGCAGCATGATGTTCGAGGAGAAGCTGGCGCGCAGCAACGTGCGTACGGTGACGCGTTGCCAGGCGAGCTGCCGCGCGCACTGCCGCAACGACGCCGACTGCCTCAAGCGCTGCAGCGACCGCTGCTTCCGCGCAGACTAGCGCGCATCTCGATATGCGCATACGCAGATTAAAGCGACGCAACGAGCTCTAGTATTCTTCAATATATTAATGTTATTGAATTGTTGTTTTGGTATCTTTTATGGATGAAGGAATTGAGCGAGCGTACGGTTCATTTGATTTGAAGTGAAAACTTATTTAGTAGGGTTAGACGATAAGGGAAAATCTTATATCTTCCTGCATTAAATTTTTAATTTTATTGTCAAGAAGCAAGGGTATATTTTTGTACTATGTCTTTCAGTTTTGACTTTTATCGGCAGTCCTTACGACTGCCCGTGTTTTTTTTTAGTACAAGAAGGCAATAGGGCGTCGGGTTGTTAAGTGATCTCCACAAGTGAACATGTCAGAGAAGCTACAGATGCCTTAAGCGAAGGAGTATGCTCTATTCTGGAGTACCGTTAGTCGTATTGCTTTGGAAACACCACAGGAGATACATCTTACTTGATTGGGCATTGGTTCAAAGCCATGATAGTCCAATGAAATTCGGATCATCTGGTGTTAAACAATAGCGAAAGACAGAGGCAGAAATAGTTTTAAATCAGCTGTACCGACTAGTATAGTACATATATGTGAATTTTTTATTTATTCATTTTTATATGAACTTTTCGACACGGCTATGAATAGGGGTAATAACTCATAAACGTCATAACTATTAATAGGACATCAAAAATAAATTGTACAATAAATAAAATTTATTTTGACAACATTAAATATATTTAATATGTAAAAATACAACACAGTTATTGCTACGGATTCCCTGGTCTTGTTTTGAGGTAAGGTCACGACCTCTGTTACACAATACATGCTAAATATGTCCTTACATACCGACCAACAAAAATGTTGCAGACTTTAACTATCAGACATATATGAGTATCCGCATACCTAAAAAGTATGCTAGTATAAGATACGGACATAAGAAATCTATGCTGTCATCTGTAGTTTTATCAGGACCTAGATTATATCAGATAATACGTACATTAATAAATAAATCAGTTGCCGAGCTAAATCTAAAGCAAACAATGGTTAAATCGTAAAAACCAAATAAGGTTGAACCCTTGCGTCAAGTTTATGTGGAGACCAAATCGAACTCGAGTCGAGTATTTTGTTGTACGAAATGTTAGAGTCGATAACTCACTAGTGATTTATCAATGTACATATTATCTAACATAATCTAGATCCTAATCAAATAACAGATGAGGGTATAAATTTCTTTTGCCAGATCTTAGACTATGCCTTATTAAATTCTAGTCATCACTCTTAAACCACACTTTTGGCTTACAATGTAACTATTGCGCATTTATAAGTAGAAATATGTTAGATCACAATCCCATATCCATCCAACAATAGAGTGTTCCCGGTCGTGGCGGAGACCAGCTCGCCCACCTGTCGGTTGGTCTTCTGCCTGCCGGGGCGCTGCGGCGGCACGGTGATGCTGTGCTGCCGCTCCAGGTGCTTCTTCCAGTAGCAGCGGCGGGTGAAGCAGGAGTGGCAGATGTCGCACTCGAATCTAAGGACCCGGTACCAATACCCAGAGATAGTAAACGCTTATATAACGTTCAGGTCTAGACATCTATACATATAATAAAAATGTAACTGATCGCTGTCTGTACATGGAAGATATTTGAGAAAAACTGTTATTGGGGGCATTCATAAACGCAATAAAACCCAAAACAATCATTATTAGAATTTTTGTCTGTTTGTCTGTGCGTTTGTTACCGCTAATCTCAGAAACGGCTTAACCGATTTGGGTGCGGTTTACACTAATGTATTGTGGTAAGCTTCACTTAACATTCAGTGTTTGATTTATCTCAATCTGTCTATAAATAATGATGGCAGGGACCTTCGTGTCCATCATGAGAGGCCTACATCTAGCAGGGCTCGTGGTGGGTCAGACAGAAACGATGTAAAAAATGTGCCCACCTCTTGATGTCATTGTGCGAGTCTATGTGCCGGTTGAGCTTGGTGCGGTCGTAGAAGGCTTTGTCGCACAGGTGGCAGCCGTGGCGGCGCTCGCGCGCGTGGCATCGCCGGATGTGGCAACTCAGGTTCGACGACGTGTGATACGACGCCGAGCAATGCTCGCACTGGTATAACTTCACACCTACAATGTGAGGGAGTGTTGACAGATGCTAGAGACTTGGGGAAGAAGAAAAGGTAGGACTGATATTTATTTAAACATTTGTAATCATGAAAAATTGGATACGAAAAGTATACAGGATATAGATTGATTAACTCACAGATGCAATTTCACTATACAGTATGTTCAAAAGTAATTGATTGAAAATGCAATAATTTTAAATTATTTAAACTACTCTTGTTTTTAGTAAGCTTGGATGTGTTGACATTTAAAAAATGTTACTTGTGCAAATCAAATGCAAAAAACATCACTCTGTATTTATAATGAGTAGCAAAAACAAAACAATAACTGTCTCCTTCATACTCGTAAGGTTGACCGCGCGCGAGAGAGACGGACAGACTTTTCATGATGCGCTTAAATTATGACGTCACGCTACGCGCTTACAACAAATGAACTACTAAATTCTTGAGGCATCTTTACGTACGTATACGTTGCCTCACGTATACAAACGTACGGTGATCGTGACGTAGCATACGCGTTACCTGTGTGTATGCGCACGTGTTTGACGAGGTCGTGCTTGTGCCAGGTGCGGTAGTCGCAGGTGTCGCAGGCATGCTGCGGCGGCAGGTGCGAGCGCACGTGCGAGAAGTGAGACGCGCGATGAACGAACACCTTGCCGCAGATCTGTTACAACACTACATCGTCATGAGGAATAAGAGCTACACCGCTGGATGTATCACAACAATCGTCACAAAGATCTTTTGCCTTCCTCATCAAGAAGACTCAATATTAACCATATTATGGTCTTATGAATCCATATCTCGAGTAGGTTAACCTACTCCTCTACTTACATTGGAGCAATGTTGTTGATTGTTGGTTGGATGGTTACTCTGCTACTCTCATTTTACTTTAGACCGAGCTTCACTCTTTCTTATCATATCTGTCATAGTAAGAACGTGTGCTTTCAGAAGACTACTGGGACTACTGGTCCAAACTACTGAGCTTAGAGATTTCTGTTATTATGTGGGCAGGCACTAAAACAGATTTTTCTAAATTCAGCCCCTCGAGGTTTAAGGATGGCATGAAAATTTGTATGAAGGAACCACCCATATAAAGCCGGAGCAATTCGCTAGTTAAATAGTATTATTACCTCACAGACGAAGCTCTCTCCTTTATGGATCTCCTTTTTGTGTTGGTCCGATTGCTCTTTGCTGGTGAACTTGAGACCGCAAGGCTCACAGAACAGTTTCCGGAACTTGTACTTTTTCATACGCTTCGGTGGACCAGACTTTTTGTATGGACCTCTTTTCTTTCGCACTTTAGTTGGTACCTCGTTTTCTTCTATACTGAAAGATATGTTTATTGTGGGACTTTACTTGTTTAAAAATAAGTTATTCCAAACGTTAGACTAGAGTAAACTATGTCCTGGAAACCAATACTCTCTGAACCTGCTACCTGTGGGTATCTTAAGTTACAGCATTAATAGTTTGAAAAGTATTGGCATAAGTTATTAATTTCAGTTTTTTTGTCTAATTATGACTTGAATGACTTCAATAGAAGAGTAGATAGGCTAATCTTGTACATTCAACCACATTACCACTTAATGTCAGTCAAGTAAGGATTGTTCATTAAAGTAAAAAAGTTACCATCCTATTTTCACTTTCAGCTTGACTCTGGTGCTCCTTCTCATGACATCAGGCTCCAACTTCATCTGAACACCTTCACCATCTATTTCATTGTTCAGCTCAATGAAGTTGTCTTTAATATCAAAGTCATCATTTTTTGTAACTACATCTGTGTTTTCAATAATTTCTTTTAACACCACCTCCTCTTTTATATCTCTTAAAGTCTTTTCAGCAAGTAAGCATAGAGTTTTAAACTTGTATGCTATGGACAAATTGTCAAGACAATTATCACATATCCGAGTTGGCAGCCCATCTTCTTTTGTTAGCTGAAATTACAAGTAAATAAATAATTGATAATTTGTTTTCATAATCCCAGGGGACTAGTAAGGAAATTAATCAATATAACCATTTATTAGTATGGCCCAATCTAGTAAATATAGAATGTCATCTAGAATGTCCACAAACTACAGTGTCATTTATCATTTCAACATACCTCAAGTTAAGAGTGGTAGAGTTTGCAGCTGTTGCACAAATAGCACAACTCTCTTGATTCTTCTACATCCATACATCTGCGCATACATACACATGGGTTGAGGGTAATCCTTATACAGCCTTTATTTATTATGTCACGATCAAACAGCTATAACAGTATAGTTCTTCTGCAATGATCCCTAACAACACTGGCATTCACTTACACAACATAAATTTGTCCTGTCCCTCTCTTAATTCATCCTTTCAACATGACCAAACCACTGGAGTGTACCTTTATCAACTTTAGACTTAACCATCCTTTTTTAAGCCACACTGTTCCCTTAATATGCTATTTTAATTCCATCATTGAGTTAAAATTAAAGATTCCGTATTTGTAATATTAATGAAGCATCTATTCGAGTTATCCTTTTAATCTTTATCAAAGCTTTCTTTCAGATAATACATGAGTTACATATATTTTTACTCAAAATTCCACAATGTAATAATTTCTTTTTAAAGTAAACCAAACATTTTATAGAATAAACAACAAAACACCTCTATTCCTGTGCAGAAATTAATTTTATAAACAATATCTGTAGTAAATATTTCAAATGTATTCTTCTTCTTATCCATACAGACTCTGCAGGAATCCATGATTTTATTTTGTAGATTTTTTAAAAAATATTCTTGATTAAAGTTTCATGATATAGTATAAATGAATGACTCCCTTCTTGACAAAAACAAACTATCATCATACTTGGTTGGTACTTGGTTTTCAATAAAAATATAACATATTTTTGTTTAAAATATTTTGACTTTGACAGCCATTATTATGATGATGGAGTGAACGATGTTACCAGCTTTCAAATTTATTTAATTAAAATGAAATAAAAATAAACTTAAATCGCCATTTATAAAGCCTGATAGCGGATTAACAGGAATGCGATGACGGCGATTTTATGTTTGATAATGCAATAAATAACACAATGAAAAGACGCAAAGTGCGTTCTGAGTCGCCATCTATAATTTTTCTCTGTAACTTACACTGGAATCACCGACGCGGGACTCCACTAGTAGTTACGCTTACAACCCGCTAGATGGAAATCTTTAAAAAAATCCTCACTATACGTGCGTAATGAAACCTCTTATGTTTATTTAATTTAGTTCAAATACAATAAATATAACCATTTAAAACAATTTTAAAGAAATTTATCCTGATTCTCTTTAATAAAAATTTGGATACCGTAACTTTGCGAGAAGGAACTTTTAACACTTAGATGTTAAAAGTAATATTTGCATGTCATTGAGTCAGCGACCAGTTTATAAAAAAATATTATTTTTAAAACCTAGAAATTTTAAATTGACTTTCCTTTCTACAACTTTTACGTATATTTCAACTTTATAAAATATCAACACCGTTGTGCCGTAAGCTCTATTGCTTTATTATAAGAATGAATATAAATATAGTTTTTTCTTATCTTGCACGTAAACGAATGAATCACAATTTTTCATTATAATTATAAAGCTATGATAAATAACTAAACAATCAATATCATTATCGTCTTATCATTATTTATTTACTTATTTCTTTATATACACAGCAGCAATATAAACAAATTCAACTTTACAATTACAGTAAAATAACGCGACAAGCAAGAATGTGTTTACCCATAACACAGGTATACGAGATTATTTACCACCCGCTTAATTATTGACTTATAACGTTTTAACAGCCGCGCTGTGGAACGGTTTGTCCTCGGCGGTATTTCCAAACCAGTACGACTCAGGGTCCTTCAAGAAGCGAGCTTATCTTTTTCTTAAAGGCCGGCAACGCATTTGCAGTTCCTCTGGCGTTGCAGGTGTCCATGGGCGACGTTGATCACCTAGTGTTCTCGCCGCTCGTTTGCCCCCTTCTCTTATAAAAAAAAATGACGGCTATGATATATCTGATTTTCTGGGCTATTGTATTATCAACTATCATAAGTAACTCGTTAATTTGGTCTGTGGCTGAAAACCTGAACTATTTCGTATTGACGAGCAAATTAAATTTTAACATATCATAAGCAAGGGTTTTTGGAACAAATATAAGCGGCACTAGTTCCGATTTGTGCAATACTAAACCCGAACCGAGTAACAGCCCAAGCCAATTTCCCACAAAGATTGCGCTAGATTACTAAGTGGAACAGATCATTTGACCTGACCTATAATTACATGAATTTTAATGCTCTGGTTCCGGTAGTGCCATACGGATCAACACAAAGTAACTAAATCTCCTTTGATCTAGAACAGCTTGAGCTAAATCCCCCGAAAAAAAAAACGAAGGAAGACGGTTACTTGTTAAGATTGAAGGAGGACAAAAACAACGAGGAGAGATCATTACTTTTACGAAGTAATCATCTCTCCTCGTTGTTTTTGTCCCAATTCCAATTTTTTCCCAAACTCAGTCCCAATTGCTCACGATCACCTTAAAACCTAGTGAAACTTTTCGGTGGTCCCACTAGGACATTCTAGCTTTAATCCACGAACTTCTGTTGTAAATAAAAATAAACTTCTGTTATTTTTATTTACAACAGAATAATTATAAATTTATTAAAAATTACCATTTTAAAATATTTAATAAATTACCTCTCTATCATAGCTATGTGAGACATATTTTACAATATGTACAAACAGATTAAGTTGATTAAATTAAAAAATAAGAGTTTAAGAATTCCTTTTTTTCTCCTCAACGCCACTTACGTCTACAAACTTACAAATTGCTAGACCAACAAGTTTCTTATTGGAGTTTTGTTGAAATGAAAGGCCTTTTTTAATTATCCTGATTAAAATCTATAAAAATTCTATTATTTTGCATTATTTAAATACTTTCAAGTGTGTGTATAAAAATTACATTTTATTCGCCAATTACTTAATTCGCGAATCATGCAGTGTACACTTTACCTTATCTTGTTTGACGATGATTGTCAAGTCAACGTCAAAATCGACTACAATCGACGCGTCGAGACGAATGTAAAGTCGGTCTCGGGCGTTGTAAAAGCCACGAAGGTGATTGTGTTATCCATTATAATATTGTTTTAGTGCCTCCGTACACGGTGTTGCTTCTTTCAACGAAATCTCATCGCCTTAGAGGTGAGTTTCTTTAATAAATTAACGATTTATAGGTTAACCGGGAAGCTATACACATGATAACGTTTATCTAAGATAGCTGTATTTGATGCGTCCGATTGTGTAAGCCGGCTTTAGTGTTCACTGATTGCTGGATAAAGATAATGCATTGTCAGTTAATTTGCATAGTCACTGACCGCAGTAACTCGCGTCGATTCCCTCTTTAGCAACGCAAGAATTTTACAAGTGTTTTTCAGCGTTATTTTTTGGATGCTTATTCTGCGATATTAGTAAATGCTCTTGATTCTACAACCTTATTTATACTTTAAGGTAAAGCCCATAATATTTGTATTGACATGAGTATAAGAATGTTATCTATTAAAACCTTATTTCAAAAACAGGCAAGTTGAGTTGAATGAAGAGGGAGTGACAAGGCAATTTTATATTGCGATTATAGTTACAATATAATCAGGGGTTATCCGTGAGTAACTTCTATTAACCGGATTTGTGGTTATTCTTATTGTAGAAGATGGCAAATGAGTAAACAGTTCACCTGTAATGGAGAGAGGAAGGGAAAGTGAGGAGAAAGATTATTTCCTTTCCCTCTCCTCCCCTTTCAAATACTCTTTACCTTCCCATCCTTCCCTTATTAGAAAAGGATAAGAAGAGGAGAGAGAATGCAGAATATTTCTACTTCATGCCTGTTATTTGTGAAGTTGTGTTATTTCACTAGTTGAGTTGGTGCATTTGTGTAACAGATGTTGTGGGCTCTACCAACTGCTGGAGATAATATCAATGAAATCCAATATTATGAGCACTTGTAACCATATATACTCGGCGGTATTTCTGAACCAGTACGACTTAGGATCCTTCAAGAAGCAAGCTTATCTTTTTCTTAAAGGCCGGCAATGCATTTGCAGTTCTTATGGTGTTGTAGGTGTCCATGGGCGACGTTGATGACCTCAGTGTTCTCGCCGCTCATTTGCCCCCTTGTCTTATTAAAAAAAAACATAAATGTAGAAGTAGTGATATATATGTGAACTATGCCCTTCAAGGTCATGGTTTGAGTTATAGTCAATTAAAAAAACCAATAATCCCTACTGACTGTACCCTTATATTGTTATTACACTACATTTATTTGTAATTACATAAGCTAATCTGTTATTACATAAAATATAAAAATTTGTTTTAACTGTTCAAAGTGAGTAAACGGCTGTCTTTTGACATGGACCTCCTCCAAAGATATGTAACCCTTTCCTTAGCTTTCTGTAACCATTCTGGATGTGTATGTGTAATTTTGGTATAATTTCCCTGTTGTTTTAATTGGGTACTGGGTACCCTGTTATTATCTTGGTCCATTTTTCCCTTAACATGTGTCTCATCCTGCACTATTGTCATTGTTATACTCCCAACCCATAGCTCAGTGATAAGTGTACCTTGTAGTTAGACTTATCTTGATTCCTAGGCCAAGCTACTTTTTTAATGGTAGGAGACAAATGAGCAAGTCAGATAATTTTCTGCATAATTGTAAAATGTTATCCTCTCTTCCTCCTCCTCCATCCTCCTCTCCTCTCTTCTATTCCTTCTATCTATCTTACTACAATGACATATATTATTAATAGCATTATTGACATAGCAGTGCTACTTTCTAAAGGTGGTCCCTCACTAGAAAAATTGGCCTGTATTGTAACAATTCAGATTCGAGAATTACATAGCGAGTGAGAATATACAGTACATTGCACAACTATAATATAACCCACTTCTCCTACATTGTAAAACAACGTGACATGACCGGAGGCCAATCTTAGATTGTTACTACAAGGGAATGCTCATCAATCAGTGTGGCAGTACTGTAAAAAGGAATGAACAGTTTATTCTTATACTTTAGTGTAAGGATTTATGCATATTATAAAGTAATAGACATTTTTTTATCAAACTCTGCTTCCACAAAATATCCTACAAAATAAAAGTATAAAATTGTTCTGATACCAAGTAGGTTTCATATAACATTGTTCTGATACCAAGTAGGTTTCATATACATCAATGTAATGTTCAAAATTGAATCTGATTGGTTACAATAAAGGAGAACGCTCATGGTGACTGACTGGCCTAACATAAAAAAATGTCTATTTTTTCCGATCTTAGAATAGATCTGGACAGGCTGGCTGTGTTACTCTCAATGTACCGTTCAACCTTAAGGGGAGCTTTTTGCATTATATGATGTAAGTTGGGGTTCCAAAAGTGACGTCTGGGCTTCCTACGTCATGGTCCCAATGGTATAAGATTTGTACCCGCATTTAATATGTAAGGTTAGGTTACACAATGTTTCAATCTAATTTAGTTGTAATGTTTTTACAGTGTTGGGCTCAGATTTTGGTCGACAACACACTCTGGATTTATCAATGTACATATTATCAATAATTTTGGTCCCAATCACATAACAGATTTAGTACAAAAGTCTGGAGGGGCAAAGCAGTTTGGTGGCAGTTTTGTTTTCCATCCCGTTCAGTGCGTAGAGGTCGTTGCGACATTGGCGCGACATTGACGAGGTCGCCGGGGTTATCACTGTGGGGTCGGCAGCGCTGCGGCACGCGCGATGCACGACCGGTCTGTTACTGAGTGGGCTCTTATTTTTTTTACTTCACGAATGAGTAACGCGTGTTTTGGTTGAAAGTGAATGATAATATGTTTTAGAGTACAGTGGTATCTATATTCATAATTTATTTATTATCCGATTATTGGCGTATCAATAACTATTTCGCTCGGGCCTGTCACACCTCTCGTTTCTTCCACACTCATACATCTATACATATATGATATATATGTACTAGAGATTATATACTATATTATAAAATAAAGCTGAAGAGTTTGTTCAAATGTGCTAATCTCTGGAACTACTGATCTGATTTGAATTTTTTTTTGCATTAGAATATTTGACACCTTATGTGGTCCTAACGGAATTTGGAGATAAGATGGTGAAAAGAAAAAAAAAGTTTATATGACATTTTCTTTTCTCATTTCCACGCTGGAATTTTGTGTAAGATGATTCCGCATATAAAAACTTCGAATTATAGGTGACATGTGTCAAAAAGTTGTTATTGTTAAAAGATAAACATCACCATGGCAACCGATATTGTTAATTAAGGCTTTATTCGTCTCGGGAACAGTTTTATTTTCGGGATAAAAGGTAAGCACCCCATTTTTGTACCACTGACTATGTGTGTGCATTTCATATTGATTTAGAAGTAATTCTTTAGAAATAAGTACTCAGATTTAATTTAAATACTGTGCATTAAGTGAATTACCATTGTACGCATGTGGGCGGCTCTCACGGGTACTCTGAATACCGCCTTACTTTAGTACCACCGACCGTCACCAATCAGGTCGTTGTAAGGCTGTGTTCGCACGGCGTTGTCCCGCACGTTTTTTGTAGTGTTCGATTTTAAAGTTAGTTCGTGTACAATGTAGCAATATTAACAACGTTAAGACGTATACTACAAAACGACGTGCAACACAATGCCGTGTACACCCAGCGTTAGTTAGGACGTTCCCTAACAACCCTGTCAGTCTTTTCATTCTCTCTTTCAATGACATGTGTTATATGTTTCGATGACAACATTCCCGGGTCATAGTTTGGCAAATATATAAGCAGGATGTGCCTACATGCGTTGATTTATAAATGTAGAAGAAGCGAGAGAGGTGTGCTAAGATCGCGCCAGATAGAAATCCATGATCTCTGCCTACCCCTCTGGGTTATGGGCGTGAGTGCATTTTGTGTTAAATCGCCATATTTGGAAAATTATTCTGAATTCTTAAAGATACTTAAATAAGTCGTCGTGTTTCCAGAGGTATCTGTGCCGATAATCTGGACAAACCAATGTACGCAATTGTTACGGTCTTCTCCCATCCTCAGCAGGTGGCCCGTTCAGTGTAGTATTTTAATGGTTATTGGAGTATGTGACAGTTTTGCATGAAAAGATGACGTAAACACTATTACAGAAAAGTTTAAGGAAGGAAGATGTGCCAGGACCGTGCCAAATGGAAAGAAAAGACGAAGCCACGGGAATAAGCTATATTAGACTTAGAGAAATGAATTATAAAAGGGCGATATAAGGAGCACCCATAACCGACGAGCATGCAGATGTATGAATGTAGAAGCGAGAGAAGTGTGCCAGGATCGCGCTAAATGGAAATCCATGATCTCTGCCTACCCCTCTGTAATTGAAAATTAAATTATCCGGCAATAGGTTTGTGTTTTCGCTTTTTGTATGTCCCTTTACTATGCAGGTACTGCTTAAATCATGTTTTTCGGAAAAGTTTAGTGAAATAATTTCATGTACTGACATCTAGCAGAAAATAAGACCGGCATTGACGACAATGTCGTATGTCTCAAGGCGTAATAAACAGTAAGCATTTTCTTTCTTTTGTGAAAAATTATTTTTACTTTATCTAAATATAATTTGATTCAAATCCATTAGACTTCGAACATACACGAAATTATGAAGAGGCCATTGAAATCATTTGATATTGGGCTTCATGTTTATCTTGAGACAGGTGCCACGTGTCGAAAATTGTAAACTGGTTATCCCCGATGCTTGGGAAACTTTGCCTAACGAGATGTCTTTGCAAAACGTTCAAATATTTCATTAATTATGCAATTAACATTAGGTTTGCATGTTTATTTGTGGTTTCTTTCTATTTTAATGGTATTTTAACATACATAATTACGAAAAGTGCTTAAAAATATAATTTATTATAAAAATCTGTTCAAAAATTTTTCTAAATAATTTTTAAAAAAATTATTATCAATTCCCAACGCCTTTCCCGATATATCTTCTTTCCGTATCTCTTCCTCGTCTTCACGAGGTCGTCGGTCCATCTTGAAGGAGGGCTCCCTTTTTATTTTCCTCCCCCATCTGACGTCGCTAGCTCGACAGTCCTCACCTGTTCATTGCCACTTCAGGCTGCTAAGTATTCTTGTTCTTTGTACTTAATTGCAAACTTTCCATTTTCCTTAATAAATAAAACAAACGCAGTGATCTTTAATGCGTTTTATAACAATGCCAAGAAAAAACAAATCACGCCATAGACACGTTCTAGTATCCTCTACATTTTTTGTATCCGCCGTATCTACTACCTTCCTCAAGCAGTATTCATGTTATCTATATTATTTAATATAAAAACGGAAGAGTTTGTTTGTCTGTACGCTCTAATTTGAGGAATATAATAGGCTTTGAATTATTATTTTTGCATTTGACAGCCCTACGACTCATACAAGTTGATAACATACTGCGCGGCGTGTGTGCTAGTAACAGCGGGGCATAGTTAGTATATCTATATATAGGGTGTTCCAAAAATCAATGTTAAGCCGTAAACGAATTATAGCTACTAACTGGCTACAATAACTATGTAAATCATTTAATGATTTCTTATATTTACGCTATAATCTACACATTGGAATAAAACTTATTTTATCGCGTTTATTTTACGTAATTAGTTCCCGAAGTTTCAAGTACTTTACAGCGCTCATGGTCACGTGGTAGGGAGGAGGAGTCCTCCCGTCACCATGTACACTGTGAAACGTCGGAAACTTTTTATTTCAGTTTGTATATCGATTGCGTTGCGATTGAAGGCAAGCGAGTTGTCATTTGCATCAAATGTAAATAAACCTTCATCTACTACTACAATATCTAGGTTTTTTTAATTCCCCGGCCATAAAAATTTTTCTCTTTACATTGTACAAACAAACGATGATCCGGACAGCGCGCAACATGTGGATATTGCTCACGAAAATATAATTTAGTTGTAGTTATAACATTTTTAAATCCTGATTTAATCTTTTGATACGTACATTTTTTTTCTCAAATTTTTGAGCAAAATGCGATACTGTAATTTGTGTTTTCTATGAGGAAGGAGAAGAATAGAAGTTAGAACTTTCCCTGGTATTTAGTGGAAGGATTATTGCCATATCAAAAACGTAACAACAAAAGACCGGTAAAGATTTATAGCCACAGCTATAGAAAGACTTTCAGGGTATCAAAATATAAGTTTTTTAACCTAAAATGTGCGTGACAGAATTTTTTTAAATATTTTTTATTGTGAACCTTTCCTACTTTTCACCCGTTTTCGGCTTGACGTTGATTTTTGGGACAGCATGTATATACATTAAAGGAAAACCTGATTGATCAACAACGCACACAAGAACTTGTTTCAATTTATAATAGGGGCAAATTGTAGTTATAGATTTTTGAAAATAAACGAGGAGTTGAAAAGGATGAAATAAGTACTGACTTAAGACGACTATTTATGAAAAAATGAAATTCACGGTTTTCATTAAAATTATCCAGATCGGGATGAAACAAATATTAATACATTTTTGCAAAATTTTTATACATTAGTTACTTTAAGATGTTATTATTCAACGCGGACGAAGTCTAGAACTATTTACAGATAATGAAAGAGTCCAAAGTTGAAAAGCAATTAATCTGTTTCATGTAGACATACATATGCATGCAGGCTTGTTGATTAGCTTGAATAAAATGCGAGGCCGCGGGAAAAAGTTGTGAAGAAGAAAATGTTTGTACAATCAGTACTAGCGGTCCTACGTTTTCTGAAATCGTTAATGCAATTTTAGTTGAAGCACTTGAAACAGTTCCTTCGATAATTTAGCTGACATTCTTTCACTGCTGGACGTAGACCTGTGAAAATTTCAGCTGTCTATCCTATCAGCCTGGTGGCAGACGGACGGACGGACAGTGGTGTCTTAGTAATAGAGTCCTGTTTTACCCTTTGTGTATAGAACCCAAAAAATTATGCTACCCCATCCACATAATATATCACTCGCTCGGGGTTGATTGTACTACTCGCGCACAATAACATAATACCTTAATCCAATGACGTCACAACAGGGGTACATAAAATGCACAAAATAGTTTACCGCATTTACAATCTTCGAGACGAACTGAACAAATAGTATAGCTTCGTCACTCTCGTTTGTGAGGGTCAGTGTAACTGGGGTTTCCACTGCCCAAAACATTCATGTGGAACATATTGTCATCTCAGTGTTTTCAAAGAGAAAGATAGAGACGAAGCTAGTATACGCGATTTTACACCAGTGGAAATCCGTTGTTATTGTGCACGCGTTATAATTCTAAAGTCGTAGTCACATTTATATCACTGTGCAAAGATTTGTACGTAATTTATTCTATATTTGCTAATTGTAATTCAAGGTGAAACACGCCTTGTCTACATTTCTTGCGATATTTCTAATCATTTAATAATAATACGGAGTAAAAGGTAAAAAAATCATGGACAGGCGTTTCAATAGAGAATTATTTTAATTTTTTTCTAGCAAAAAACTGGAGCTAATAGCAACTTGAAGAAAATAAAATAAACCTATCGCGTGTACGTGTTATTTTAACTATTATTTTAAATGCTAATGTGAATTTGTTTGTTTGTCACGCTTTAACTCCTTAACCATTCAACTGATCGTCATGAAAATTAGCATACACATTGTCAGGGCTACAGAAAATAATATAGGGCACCTTTTATCCCGAAAATAAACTGTTCCCGAAGGAAATAATACATACAATCATTAAACCTTCCTTTATATTATCGGTTGCCATGGTAATGGTTACATTTTGACAATAAAAAAGTTTGTGATACATGTTAATTGTGAAATTTTGTATGTATGGATGTTTGTTACTCTTTCACGAAAAAACAGCTGAACTGATTTGGATGAAATTTGGCACAGATATAGATTATAGTATGGAATAGCATACAGGCTACTTTATATCCCGGAAAAGTGTCCGTTCCCGAGGGATATATATATTTTTTTATAGGTTCATATCTACGTATATAAAAGGCGATGTGTGTATGTATGTGCGTTTGCTATAGATTTGGAAACGGCTACCCGGGCGAAGCCGGGGCGGAATACTAGTAGAATGCGTGTCAACTAAATCGTAAACAAATTGCATTTTCTAGATATCTTCCGGACTCTACTGTCCGATACATCTTGTTTGGGACATGTTTTTTCATCTGTATCAACTAAAAACCAACATTAATACAAAAAACTGTGATTAAACACTTGGCAGTGCTAGGCCGCACTTTGATACAGATAATACTATTATTTATTCTAATATAACATATTTTTTTATTTACTAAATTCGATTTCCGACAAGGAGTAAGAAGGCCGACTTTAAAATTGGTTAATCACTTGTTTTACAAGTTTCTCACGTTGTTGTTGAAAAATTGCGGCAGAAAGTATTTCCTAATACGTCTTCGTACGCAATACATATTTATCAACGCATAATCTGCTAAGTACGGTAAGCTACACGCATTACTTAATCGTTGCCTTTACTTAAAAGATCTTTATTTTAAAACGATTTCAAATGTACTCGTTGCCGACTGAGCTCCGGTTCCTTTGTCCATTACAAAATCATGTTTTTTCGTAATCCAATCGTCTTCTCCTTCTCATTCTATTCTCATTAGAAAAGAATAGGAAAGGGAAGAAGACTGAAATTAGGCCTCCGGCACTGACCAGACGATACGTAGAATTCTTCTTGACGCCTCTCTTCTGTGAGGTCGCGGCTATTTCACCTGTCGAGCCGACACAAACTTGCACAGAGATCTTGCTTCGTATCTCTGAGAAATGTTAGAGATTAATACTCACTTCATATTTACACTTTAGTAAATCGTCCTTTTTTGTATGGAATAAGGTGTCACATTGAACATTTTTCTAAATTTATCCCCTAAAGGTCGTAAAGTAGGGGATGAAAGTTAATATCGAGAAATATTCGATCCAATGTATGTTGACCTCAGATCTATGTGTTTTTTTTCATAACTGATAAACCAGCGCTTGACACCTGATGTTACGTGGTGACGAGGTCGAAAGTTACGCACTAGTTTGATACCAGGCCTATTCACTCTTCTCTTGAAGGTACCCACGTCACGGACGGAAATATAAAAAAGGGTTCAGTTTAGGCCGGACCATAGTCGGGTAAATTAAATTGCGTGGCGGGTGACACCGCAGGGCTCAGCTTGTAAGTAATATGTATCACGCCCATAACTCTAAGGGATCGGCAAAGATGATGGATTTTTATTTGGCGCGATCCTAGCACACTTGTCTCGCTAAATCCATCTATCTACACATACTCGTCGGTTATGCTAACTCAGTCGAATTTCTTTAGTGGGTCGATAAAATTTCTTCTAGGACGCTCGATCGGGAAACTAATAATATCGCTTTTTACTGAA
>JWHW01005946.1:242556-254311 GCA_000931545.1 Papilio glaucus
GAATTCCATTTTCGTTACTAATTCCAGGTGCCCGTAGACACGTTCCCGACCGGCGAGGACGTCGACACGCACCTGCTGAAGAACGTCAAGTCCACTTCCGTCAGAAGGTAAATTTACTTGATTATTAATATGTTGTAACTAGTTAAAAAGTCAATTGTCGCTTAGATTTAGGTCTGTTTACTAAAGCTTGCATTTTCAGACATTCACACGTTGCGTTTGTGTAGTGTCTGTGAATAAGCGCGTAGCGTGACGTCACACTGCAAACGCATCATGAGAAGTCTGTCCGTCTCTCTCGAACGCTTCATCCTTACGAGTATGAAGGAGACAGTTATTGTTTTGTTCTTGTTACTCTTTATAAAGTGTTTTTTTTTTGCATATGATTAACGATTAACACTAAAACCAATAATATATTACAAGTAACACATATAGCATTTTTAATAGAAATCTATTTCTTTTTAAACATACTGTATAGTGAAATTGCATCAGTGTGAGTACTGTGAAGATGCCAGCTTTAGTTTATGTTTCGTATTCTTGTAGAGATTTTGCAAACAATATTCCAGTGAAGCTCAGAACCAAGCCAGAAATTAATAAAAATTCAAAAACAGACTTGGTTCTGAGAATGAAACAGAATTGGATTATTGTTTAAACTCACTGAGATGTTATTGCAACCCCACGTCGATGGAAGATTGATAGAGAACGCTTTTTATATCTGATGCTCGTTGATAGCTGCAGTTGATATAATATATCGCCGCTAGATGGCGTTATAATACGCTTATATTTGCGCCATCTAGTAGACTTCTTTAACACAAACATACGTGGTAAAATAAATACTGTATGATTATTAGCATATCAAATCAGTCGCGACACTCTGGGAATACGGATCTAAAAACATCTCGCTCTACAAAATTAGTGAAGGCGTTTAGGCTAGAGGAGGTCACAAAACGAACGAACATACATACATAACAGGGAAAACACTACCATACAAAATTGGGAATTGAAATGTATGTATGGTTAGAATTAAATGTCGTATGTTTTATATCTGTCGGTCAATTTTTCGTATAGTATTGATAAGACGCGCAAAAACATAATTTAATTGACTCTTCTAAGTAAAATAGTTTGATGTTAAATGATTATTAATATAATGAATACTGAAACATTGTCTTTTCTTCTATTTCCAGGATAATAACAACATTCATCCTGTCGCTGTACAAAGTGTACGTGGACCTGCACTTTACGTACATGGAGATCAATCCCATCGTGGTGACAGGTGACAGGATCTACTTACTCGACCTGGCGGCCAAGCTGGACCAGACGGCTGACTTTATCTGCGCCAAGCACTGGGGGGAGGTCACCTTCCCACCCCCCTTTGGACGGGACGCCTACCCTGAGGAGGCGCATATAGCTGATTTGGACGCTAAGAGTGGGGCCAGTTTGAAGGTATGCCATTTTTTTATATTATTTTATTTCTGATTGTAACATATCCTAAATGTCTATATATATATGTTTGTATGTCTGTTCGTACAGCTAACGGTGCTGAACAAATCGGGTCGGATCTGGACGATGGTGGCGGGCGGCGGCGCGTCCGTCGCGTACAGCGACACGGTGTGCGCGCTAGGTGGCGCGGGCGAGCTGGCCAACTACGGCGAGTACTCGGGCGCGCCGACGGAGGCGCAGACCGCGGACTACGCGAGGACTATATTTAGCTTGATGTGCAGGGAAAAGCATCCCGACGGGAAGGTTTGTGTTCAAATAAATCAAGTATCGTGAATTTTGTAGAAAATACGTCGGAAGATGTCGTTATATTTATAGCTACAAGTATAAGTAATAAGATTTTTTTAAAACAAACTACAAATGAGGGAAAGTTCCTTTGTTTCGGTTTACTTACGATTAAATTTATCAATGAGTTACGTATTTCAGAAAATATAAGTACAAGATCCGGCATAAGGAATTTATACCTTTGTCTGTTATTTGACTTAGGTCAGGAACCTACTTGTTATTTATCAATGTACATATCACACAACCCGCATGCCCGTTTGCCACCTTTTTCCATAATAGCTCTCTGTGGGGAGAGGGTGGAGGGGGGGACATAATTGTGAAGTCGGGTTTTATGTTATTAAATAAAATATGTATGAATAAGGTGTTCAAATCGTCGATACAAAAATAAAAAACAAAAGTTGGATACACACAGCTTCTGCTGCATAATACGGCAGAAGCTGTCTGTATCCGCAAGTCTCACGTTATCGTAACCGTGTAGCCATTCGGTTTGTAACCCGCTTGTGTTCACGTCAGGTGCTGATCATCGGCGGCGGCATCGCCAACTTCACGAACGTGGCGGACACCTTCCGCGGCATCATCAGCGCCATCGAGACCTACAAGGACGCGCTGGTGCAGTACAACGTCACCATCTTCGTGCGCAGGGGCGGCCCCAACTACCAAGAGGGCCTGAGGTCAGTCCAATAAACCACCTCGCTTGCAAATTTTTGATGGAACAACGATGGCGCGGTGATCATTTAACCTTGGGTGACCCGTTACTTCACACATTTACTTCTGGTCGTTGAAGGGATTAACCCCCAAAAAATAGTAATCGAGTGGGGAAGAGCTCAGATCTCTTAGCCCCTCCCCCTCATTTGGATCCGTCACTGCTACACTGGTTTTATGGCAGGTTCATATTTCTATCAGTTTATCACTCCACTCAACATTTCCATGTTGTTCCCACAGACAAATGCGCGAAGTGGGCCAACGTCTGCGCATCCCGCTGTACGTGTTCGGTCCAGAGAGCAACATGACGGCGATAGTCGGTCTGGCGCTCGGCCACTCGCCCATACCGCCCGACCATCAGCTCGACTACGCGCCTAAACAGCTGCCCAAGCCGAAACCTGTCGTGAGTACACCCACGCTACACCATAACAACACACCTCTCTCTTTGCCAAAAAAGTCGTGATACGATCCAAAATACTACTCTTGCCCTGTTCGTTTTTCTCTTGAATTCACTAATCATCTGTCATTCCAGCCTGCACCGAAGCTGGACCTTCCGGAACTAACACCAGCGCTACTAGACCTGGTGTGCTCTCAGGCACCGACCCGCATGGACCTGGGACAGCAGTCCAGCACGGCGCGGCCGCTCTTCACGGATCGCACCAAAGCCATCATCTGGGGCATGCAGAACAGAGCCATACAGGTAACAAACATTCTCCTAAAAATTAGTGTCGTAAAGCACCGCGTAAAACCCACCATGACAGCATTAGCTGAATTGAAGATCTTATCTAATCTATCTCTATTTTAAGTAGAGGAAATAGATAAAAGACAAAGTTTTTTTATGCAACAAAGTGACAAACGAGCAAGCAAATCAACATATTAAGTGGCTCGGGTGGATACCCGATGCATCTGCAACAAGCAAATGAGTTGCCTACCTTTAATGGGTAGAAGAGGGGATAAACAGGAAAAAGATTTCCTTTTCTTATCTATCCCTCCCCCGTCAAATCCTCTTCTCCTTTAATTTTATTAGAAAAGGATTCATTTTATTAGACAAGGATTCATTTTATTAGAAAAGGATGGGAAGAGGACTAGAATTAGGCGATATAGAACGAAATGCAGAAGAATTGCTACCAAGGGGAAGGTCCACCGCTTTTGAAATAGACAGATGAGTTAATCTTCATATTTTCTACTAACTTTCTCCTATTAGTAGTATATTAAATCTAAAGACAAAACTATTTCATAAATAAGATTTGGCCTACGTCCTAATAGCGGATGGGGTCTCTTTGAATGATGATACGAGAAGGACCAATAGACTCGTTGAGGTCGGCGTCGCCTTTTTTAAAGTTCCTTGAGAGGCGACGTCCAGTATTAGACCTCGTCCGGTAGTAATTATCAAAAATATTTTGTTTTGAACGTTCTTCTACTGGACATTTTCCACTTTCCAGGGTATGCTGGACTTCGACTACATCTGCAGGAGGGCTGAACCTTCGGTAGTGGCGATAGTCTACCCGTTCACGGTCGACCACAAACAGAAATACTATTTCGGCAATAAGGAAGTCTTCATTCCTGGTAAGTCTACTAAAATACATTTCGCATAATTAAAAACGCGGAGATGAGTCAATATTGCATTTGGCGGCGTTCTGTAAGTTGCCATAAAACGAAAGTCATCGACCAGTGTATGATGACCTATGGTATAGAGACGTGGCCCCTCACTGTGGGCTCAATTAGACAACACAAAGGGTAATGAAGAGGGCAATGCTCGGAGTTTCTCTGTGATATCGAATCAAAGGCAGTGATTCCCAGTAGAACCAAAGCAACTGACATTGCCCGAGACATTAATTGCAAACCTTAAGTGGCAATGGCAATGGGCACATTGCTTGCAGACCTGATGGCCGATGGGGTCGAAAGGTCCTGGAATGGCAGCCGCGTGCAGGTCGACGCAGCGGAAGTAGGCCTCCCACGAGATACACCGAATATCTGATCAAGGTTGCGGGAGTCGACTAGATCTTTGTGGCGATCAATGCGAGATGTCCAGCAGTGGATGACTTTTGGCTGAAATGAGAGGGGAGAATGGATATCGTATTTCTTGCATTGATCTATGATGCCATCGGTAAGCGATAAATCAAGTAAATCTTGATTAAAGTACCTTTGAATTGGTCCTTCGGGTCGGATATAACCAAGGATTAGATGTAGTACACCTCCGTGGAGAAATTTTCAATGAATGAATGTAGTTGAATTATTAATAATTATGTGTGTTCTGGGTGCAGTGTTCTCGGACATGGACGTGGCGATGCGGAAACACCAGGAGGCGACGGTGCTCGTCACCTTCGCGTCGCTCAGGTCTGCGTACGACAGCACCGTGCAGGTATCTTATCTTATCATAAACTGGAACCAACAAGTTTAATGACTCCAAATTATCATAGCGCTGTCACTGACCCCCTCCCCCCCACCACCACCACACACACTCATGTCAGTCACAACCATAGCTGATCTAAAATTCAAAATCACTTTCCATCTCTTATGTTACAATAGAGACAAATAAGCAAATCCTGTTGGAGGAATGTTGGCTGAATCGACGACGATTTGTGCCGAATTTGTTTCATTAAAAAATAATTAAAACTAAGTCTTGTCTAGTTTGTATTGTTTTGCTCAGTCGGTAGGCAAGTGTTATACGTATAGTGAACTGTGTTCGTTTGTCTGTTCCAGGCGATGCAACATCCACAGATCAACACGATCGTGATCGTCGCGGAGGGCATACCGGAGAACATGACAAGGAAACTCATCAAGGTGGCCGATCAAAGGGGGGTGAGTTCGCCAATCCAAGCTGAAGCTAAAATCTTTTACATACAAACTAACGTCGATAGATGGCGCTTTTATTAAAATTTATTGAACATATATGTATATGTTATATGGCGATTATACGCACTTTATCTCTTCACAGACTTCTCACAATAAAGTGATTTGCAATTTATTTGTTGGAAACTATATGACTGCTTTATGCGACAGAGATAGCGCTCTACGAAACAAACGATTTGTCTCTTTCTAAACGTCGATATCCATTTTTTTCTTCTCACAGATAATGGACAAAATTTAATAACAGAACAGAATGGTATCCAAGAGAAAACAATAGAAGCAGGGGCAGACAATTCAAACGATGGGAGGAGTGGGAGTAACAAAATATTATAAAACCGTAACGATTTGTCTGTTTGTTTGTCAGGTGACCATCATAGGGCCAGCGACGGTGGGCGGCATCAAGCCGGGCTGCTTCAAGATCGGCAACACGGCCGGCATGATCGACAACATCATAGACAGCAAACTCTACCGCCCCGGCAGGTACCTCTCAAACACCTTTCTACCAGAAAATAAGCACTAAAAGACCAAAAAGACTTTTCACACAAATCTCTACCCATTGCTACCCTCTACCTAAGCGTTGCCTACCTTTAATGGACGCGGAAGGGGATAAAAAGAGGATATTTCCTTTACCGTCCTCTTTCTATCTTTTCCTTATTAGATAAGGATAGGAAGGGGAAAGGTACTGTGGCTTCCCGCATCTCGCTCATCAGACGAAATGCAGAATACTTCTACTTCACGCCTGTTTTCTGTGAAGTCATGGTATTTCACCGGTCGAGCCGGTACATTCGTGCAACAGATGTTGAGTGCTCTACCAGATCATTTTGTAATCCCTCTCTTCCCTAGCGTGGCGTACGTGTCCCGGTCTGGCGGGATGAGCAACGAGCTGAACAACATCCTGTCGAAGGAGGCGGACGGCGTGTGCGAGGGCGTGGCCATCGGCGGCGACAGATATCCCGGCACCACATTCCTGGACCACTTGCTCAGGTAAATGATGACGCTTACAGTCCACTGATTGTTGCTAAAAATCAATTATATAAAAAGAGAGGACTTATGGACAGACGGATGGAACGGAGTTCTTATATCTTTGTTGTGTTTGTATTGATATGATTAAATTAAATAATTATTTGAACGTGAAAATTATAAATGTTTTCGTTAATGTTTATTACGTCGAGTGCTTGGCCCAGAGCACTGTCTCGCTTTGCTCGTACGTGTGATCAAGTCTTAATTCCGATATGTTCCCAGGTTCGAGGCGGACCCCAACGTGAAGATGCTGGTGGTGCTGGGCGAGGTGGGCGGCGTGGAGGAGTACCACATCTGCCGCGCCATCCGCGACAAGCGCATCACCAAGCCCATGGTCGCCTGGTGCATCGGCACCTGCTCAGGTGATTGTTCTTCTGTTCTCTTGTGACTGTAGTCTTTAGCTCAATGTTAGAAGACAGCAAATGAGCCAACGATTCCCTCAATATTGTGACTTGCAAATATTGTTGTTAAATAAATAGTGTTATAAGGGAAAAATATGATTTAAAAGTGGATGTTGTTACTAGAATCGAGAAAGATATGCTTCGGTGGTTCGGACATGTTGAAAGGATGAATGAAGAGAGAATAAAACTATTGTAAAAGTGAGTGGGCAGTGTTGAAAGGGGACGTCCAAGGAGAACTTATATCGATCAGATTAGTGGCTTACTAAAAAAGGCCGATAAAAGATGATGCGTAGATGTATGAATGTAGAAGAAGCAAGAGAGGTGTACCAGTATCGCTGAATGAAAATCCATGATCTCTGCCTACCCCTCTGGGTTACAAGCGTACATATTGCATATTTTTATTTTATTAATAAATAAATCAACATCGGCAGCATTGAAAAGACTTATGTTGACAACCATTGCATAGAACAGGGGTAGTTCATAACGTAAACGCGAGAATGGGATAAAAATGTACGCGTTGTATGTATAACATTTATTTAAAAATAAATTGTTTATTAAAATGACACATCTCGACTGCAACCACGAAAATTTAACGCTCAATGAAGAAAAGTTATTGGAAAGAGGACAAGAGTAGATATGTTGTGTACGGGCTATAGAAGACTAACAAAACTAGAAGAAGGATTGGTTGAAAAGGAGAAGAATTCCGATAATTTATATATTAATTTATAATTTCTCTTACTTCCATCTCCAGATATGTTCTCGTCCGAGGTCCAGTTCGGACACGCCGGGTCCCTCGCCGGGTCTATCCTGGAGAAGGCAGCGGCGAAGAACGCGGCGCTGAAAGCCTACGGCGTGACCGTGCCGGATTCATTCGACTCGTTGGGCAAGGCTGTGCACCAGGTCTACCAGAAGCTGGTCGACCAGGGCAAGATCATTGTCAAGGAGGAGGTGGATCCGCCGAAGGTTCCTATGGACTACGATTGGGCGAGGGTACGTGATACAAGAATTGACAACGAAAACACTTCTTTGATGGTTTTCTCTTATTATGCGAACGTGACCACAGTATAACTCGATGTTAAGTGGAGATTTGGTAATAACTAAACAATTTTTAATGGGCTAAGTTGAGAAATGAGCAACCGGGTCATCTGATGTTCAGTGACCGCTACACATCAGGAGGCATAGACAAAGGAGGGGATAAACAGGATATTTCCTTTTCCTATTTATCCTTCCTCCGTCAAATCCTCCTCTCCTTTCAAGCCTCGTTGTTTCGTAGAAAAGGGTGAGAAGTGGATTGAATGTGGATTTCTCCCTCTGTTGAAAGCTCTTTGGATCGGAAACGCTGGCTTCGACCAGTACTGGTCGTAGCCAGCGTTTCGTTAGCACAGTGTGTGTCGTATCATTTTGGTTGGTCAATATAACATTTCTGAACATCGCTGTATAATACCATCAGGTATGAATGTAATAGTAATGCTTTGTGTGTGTAGAAGCTGGGCATCATCCGCAAGCCGGCGGCGTTCATCAGCACGATCTGCGACGAGCGCGGCCAGGAGCTGTCGTACTGCGGCGTGCCCATCAGCCAGGTGCTGGCGCGAGGCCTCGGCGTCGGCGGCACCGTCAGCTTGCTCTGGTCAGTCACCCCGCCATGTCATCATCAATGTTTTATTGTAATCTCATTCTCAAATTTTCAATATCCGTGATCAATTGTGACATTTACTAGTTTTTCATATTTAAATAATCATTTCAAAAGCACGACTGTGAAGTTCGTTCAGTCATTAGGTCAGCATAGCATAGTTAAATGTAATTTGTAAGAAGTTAGAAACTGACCTTGCGTGTATGATATGTGGCAGGTTCCAGCGCGAGCTGCCGGCTTGGGCTTGCCGGTTCATCGAGCTGGTGCTGATAGTGACGGCGGACCACGGGCCGGCGGTGTCCGGCGCACACAACACCATGGTCACCGCGCGCGCCGGCAAGGACCTCATCTCATCCGTCGTCAGCGGCCTGCTCACCATTGTGAGTCTTACTGCAAGACGACAATTTACCTATCTATTCTATTCGCGCTATGCCACCTCAAGCCCGGTGTTGCCTCATAAAGGCAAACAGTGCCAAGTCGGTCACCAATCGCGAGAACCAACGCGCGCTGTTGTTTTTGATGCGTTCGGGGACACTATTAAAATGTATGATAAACATTGCTTGATGATAAATGATGACTACTTTTTTTTTACTTGACTCTCCTCTGAATCTATGTTGATCGTGTATTGTATTCATTCTTCTCCAGGGCGACAGGTTCGGGGGCGCGCTGGACCGCGCCGCGGCTGACTTCTGCGCGGCGTACGACAAGGGCCAGCACCCGCAGGAGTTCGTCAACGAGAAGCGCGCCAAGGGAGAGCTTATCATGGGCATTGGACACAGGTGAACTGATTGTTTTCATATGAAACATACTGGAGTGTACTTGATAAAAGCCACCGAAAAGGGAGAAATGATATATTTTGCAACTTTCAGTGATAAAATAACATAATAATTGTTTACGTTCATTTTTGCGATAGTGCCATCTAGCGGGCACATTAGAACTTAGCTCTTTGAAATTATATTCTCTACTCGCAGCTCGTACAGTAATACACTTCTTCTTGAATAACGCTGGCTTTTCGAGCATTGAGCAATTCCTAGATATGATAATGAGTCCTCGTATATGTGCAGAGTGAAGTCCATCAACAACCCGGACTCTCGCGTGCGCGAGCTGAAGGCGTACGTGACGTCGCGCTGGCCCGCCTGGCCCGTGACGCGCTACGCCCTCGACGTGGAGGCCATCACCACGCGCAAGAAGCCCAACCTCATCCTCAACGTGGACGGCATCGTCGCCGCCGCCATGGTCGACCTCTTCCGGCACTGCCAGCTCTTCACGCAGTCAGTACCTCCACACTTCCATACATACAACACATACACGTAGAATATCTAATTAATATTCAAATCATTTCTGAGACAAAAATATTTCATTATTTGTTGGCTCTTCAACTGTTCCGGGCGTCATTACTATAAGAATGAATGTAATAATAACCAAAAATTGTTGCGTTTTGCAGAGAGGAAGGCAACAACTACATTCAGATGGGCGCTATCAACGCGCTGTTCGTGCTCGGCCGCACCATCGGCCTGGTGGGGCACTACCTCGACCAGAAGCGCATGAAGCAGCCGCTGTACCGCCACCCCTGGGACGACATCACCTACATGGCGCCCAACAACTAGATCTGACCACCCCGCACACGCGCGCACACTGCGAAGCTCTTGTGTTGGCCACTTCAATGTAGCGTACAGTTGGCACTATGTTATAGGCCCGTCTCAAATATTATCCTCCTTGCCATTCGAAATCGGGGGTTAAACATTTTAAGCGACGGAATACATCAAAACTGTAGAACTCAAGCACTGTGAAGTCAAGCCTAAAACTCTTGATGTTCCTGAAAAATTACTACAACTACTTCTAGGTACCCCCGCTTGTCTTATATTAAAAAGAAGTTTTGACAGTAATTATTTAAAAAAATCCGTCAGTCTTGCTTTACGTGTACTGACAACTGTCAAAACGGGATTTGTTTTATGAGTACTCTAACACAACATGTAATTAAAATGTTTTCAATCTATAGTCAGAACCTTAACGCAAAGAAACTTGGTCTATTTTCATATGATCCGTCCAATTTCGTTGTTGAAACTCCACTAAGTAAAGAAATTAAAGCCAACACAAAAGCTTGGCGCTCATCGCGTATACTAGATGGCGCTCGCGTATATCAAAAATATAATTGTTACTTTATATATGATTAACATACATTAGTAAATATATTATCTGCCTAACCTTTTCCCGCACTATGTCCGTAATGTGTGTATAGGTTTAGGCTAAATTAGTTATGGCCGGCCGCCTCGGGAATAATAACATAATATAAATCTAGATAAAGTATATAGCACAATATATAAATAATTGGTATATGAACAGCGCCATCTATCGGTTAAGTTTGTGTAATGTATTAATGTAAGTAGGAAATCAGTTCGCTTGGGGATCAAGTCTTGTAGTATATTACTTAGCGCACAGCGGAGGCCTAGCGCAGGCCGAGCTTAGGTTGTAAGTTCGATTCTCAGACGTACAAGATCAATTAAACTGAATATATATTCAGTTAAATTACTTGCGTGTGTTGTTTTTATTTTCGTTTGCGCTTCTAGAAGATGTTTGTTATGGCTTAAGAAGTACAAATAGGACTACATACTGTTCATTCTTTGATATAATTACTATTGTTTATTTTCTCAATGTAACTGCATACAAATATCATAGACAAAACTCTATATCAAAATTTATTATTTTTAAATCATTCTGCCACTTTAAAACAACGAAAAGCACAAAGTTGTCTATGATTTTTTGAAACGGCTATTAAATTCGTTCTGCAATGGGAGCTCAATATTTAACTACCTTGTTGAAAATCTCTTTATCTACAGTTTATGTATGAAGTATGTATAAAATCGTTTAATAGTTTCGTATTTATTTACATTTAAAGTTTAATTTGTAGCAATCTTCTGGAAGTGTGTTCAGGACAACACAAGACACAAGTGTGTCTGTCTGTCGCAACGATTCTATAATAATTGTTACAATGTCACAATTTTATTATTTAGGTATATTTTTCTATGTTGTATAGATTAGTTAAGCACCTGTCGCGTCGCGAGCCGTTTACTAACGCATAGAAACACTGAATAAAAATGAATATTTTTGCTAACATTTATTTGACAATTATCTTTGATGGCAACACTGATATGCAAATAGTAATGTTGTTATTTTGTTTTATAATATAAATATTTAAATGTTGACTACCCGTTCTTATTCGGCTTCAAGAGAACAACCCAAAATAATAACAAAATAAGAAAAACTTAATAAAATATGATTTCTACTACGTACATACTGACACAAAATATCAACAACATTGAAAACAAAACACCACACCATAGATTATTAGCCCTGTCAGATGACAAACGAGCTGACA
>JWHW01005946.1:260473-270885 GCA_000931545.1 Papilio glaucus
CGGCCGCCTCCAGCGTGAGCTCGCCGCGCTGCAGCCGCTCCAGCACCTCCGACGGCCCCTTCGCCTGCCAGAAGTCGCGCGCCGTGCTGCACACGGTATTATCATTATTTTAGTATCATACTCTTACTATCCTTACTTTAAAAAACATTTCAAAAGACATTATAAAACACATTTTTTGGATGTAGTATAAAATATACTATCTGTGCTTCAACTGTTGCGTATCCCATGTATTGTTGTTTGTTTACATTATTTATGGTTCCTTGTGGACTGAGTTACTTTTGGATCAACACAGTGACAGCCGGCTTAAGCTGTAGTTCTGGTCAAAACTGTTGTTACTTGCCGGTAAGGCCTGTTGATGCAGCCGTACACGTCCCGGTACCGTCCGTACAGCGTGCCGTAGCTCACGCCCAGGATCTCCGCAGCCTGCTTCATCTCCAGCTCCTTGAGACGCACAGCCTCCATCACCTAAAAGTACATCCATTAAGTTTATTTTGACTACCAAGCCATAAGTATCCGTAACAATCCAAAGACGTACTGAGCCCAGCAAAGCCATAGCAAAGTAGGGTACAAGTGGATATAGGAGGGAGAAATGAGGGGAGAAAAGAAGGATAAGGAAAAAAAGGGGAGAAAAGAGGGATAAATATATGAAGGCGCTAGGACCTCAGTCACAAACAGGTTAATCTTGTATTCTATTGACTGTACAATAGACACTAATAACGGTAGACCTGGTTCATCTTGCAGTATACATATATGACAGGCGGAGTGAGCGAGTGCCACTCACCTTCTTGACGTAGTTCTCCTCCCAGAACTGCGGCCGTCTGCCGTGCTGCAGGTAGTCGTTCAGTTTGACCACGTCGGTGAAGCGGGGGTCTATCTGTTTAGACTTGCCCGTCGTGTTAGGATTTGCTGGATGGAAAATAAATTTTATTTCCTTTATGCTTCAGATTAATTTTTATTTGCAATTAAAGTAGGGTGTTGCCAATAAAAAGTGTTGAGTCGATTTCTGTAATTGTTTTAAAAATTTGCTATATAAACTCAACCTTATGTCTAAGATTTTAAGGTGGTATTAACCTATACTTTTATGAGGAAATTCTTAGTGCAGTAGGCACTTAAAGATTTTAATACAGTGTTAAAAACTTTCTCCTTTATTCTTGTGTAAACAACATTCAAACATTAATTTGATATAGTTAACAGCTGATCTCAGATATGTGTTGTGAAGTAGACTTACGTATCAAAGTGAAGGGCTCCGTGGCGGGCCCCGGCGGGCCGGCCGTGGTGGTGACGGTAGAGCTAGAGCCGGTGTGCGCGGTGCTGTCTTCAGAATCTTCTAGAACAAACAACACTTCAACGTGGTGAACGCTAATAGAACCCTCCCCTCCCCTCGTATAGGAGAGTTAGCGAGGGAGATAAAGAGTAAGTGACTCTGATGTTGAATGATTGTTACACATAGACAACCGAAACAATTAGAATTGCAATTGCACGTGTGTCGCCAGTCTTTACATAGAGCAGAGAAAGTGAAAGGAGTAGAGAAAGGGAAGTGATTGAACTAAACAAAGGTTTAAAAAGAAGATAAAGACCGTGCCGAAGATATAAAGGTTCCCTTCTTGATATGTACCCCTACATTTTACACTATTGTCAATACGTAGACAGGATAGAGGTAATTGAATTGATACAATACAGGTGGAAGTGCGGGGTTCCGTCAGATGAATGAAGTCCGGGTTATCTAATCCCCTTTCACTGCTCATCTCGTCAACGACCGAGCTTTTACTGATCAGCTTGGTGCTTTGGTCTTGCGAAGAAGAAAAAAGTCCTTGTATTTTCTACCGTCTCTAGCATGTGGAGTGTTCCGAAGAATTGTTTGGAACAACTCCTGCCGCTGAGTTTCATCATCGCACAACACGATAGAACCCCAAAGTCCCGCGCGGTTTTCGTGTAACTTCCTGCTCGTACAACCGTCTTGTGGGCAAATGACTTAAGCTCCTCCGGCGTTGTGACTTTCAAGTTGATTCAAGTTTTTTTGAAAAGTTATTGTGTTGGCTCACCGGCGCTATTGTCGCCGTCGACGCGCAGGCTGGTGCTGAGGAATGAGCCGATGTCTGCGGGCGCGTCCGCCCACTCATCGTCGGAGCCGTCGCGCGACCACTCGCCGCTGTCGCCGGCGCCCCAGCTCACCACACGCTCGGCCGATATGTCCTAAAGCCATCATTAGTTTGTACTATTCTACTGTAAACTATTATTTAGGTACTGACAAAGTATTTAAAGAGCTAAAAGAAAGTAGATTAATTCCGATCAGTTTGACACACAAATATGTTGGCTGTACTGACAACATCTTCAAGTTTTTAAAAGTAATCCCCCCCTCCTAAAGTATGCTTATGTTAACAAAAGTATACTTTAGGGAGGGGGATTAATTTTTACTACGCATGGACAATAACATGAGACTTCGTCTACTGTACAAGCACGCTGCTGTGACGTGTTCGGAGATTGACAAACTTTATCGTACTATCATCTGACATGGATTATTGCTACTAAGGTGTAAGTGGAACAATACTGGCGAGCGATGAACTCATAGTAGTCTCAGAATGCTTACCAAATTCCCGTGCTGCCATTCCTGTTCCCTGTAATAACAATATTATTGTTATTAATTTATTAACAACAGAAAAAAAACAAAGTATCCTAACTATAATATTATAAATACGAATGTCAGTAAGTTTGTTATGTTTCATCATGACATATTACACACACATTGTAAGCGATACAGAAAATGACATGGGGTACGTTTTACACCGAAATATCTTACAGCAGGTTAGGAAAATAAAGCCTAATATAGTAGGTTGCCGTGGTAATGCATGACAACTTTTTAACATTTAACTATAATTTGACTAACAAAAATTTCCAGAAAGGAAGATAAGCAACAAATGGATGCGAACCCGCGTGCCACAGCTAGTTTGTATTATAAGTGATAGAGGCCAAAAGTAAAGCTTTTTTCATGGGACAATGTGTATTGTATGTAAAAATATTATAGTAATTTAGTTTGTCAATCAGTCCTTTCTTTTTGTCTCTTATCTCTCACTGTTTCATTCAGAATGGCTCACATTTTAGGCGTACGGGTGTCATCGTCCGACTGCTCCGCGAGGCTCGTCAACCGCTTCCTCTTCGGGCTGGGACTTTCACTGGGAACAAACATCAGGGAACGTTACACATTTAACATGACCTTGAGACTCCTTGACGCGTGTTTGATACATGTCAAGGAGTTTCAAGGTCACGTTATGTTTAACAAATACAAGCACACTACCATTGTTAAAAATACAGACGAATTGATAACCTACTCCTTTTTAAAGTCGGTTAAAAACATCAGTACCGATACTGCACATAGTGCACTCATAGGAAGGACTGTCACTGTCAGGTACTGTCAGGTACTGTCAGGCACTGTCAGGCACTGTCAGGCACTATCAGGATGTGGTATTTATGCATTTGCACAGCATCTGATAAAATTCAAATGTCTTGTCGTCTTCCCGTTTAGTTTACTGAAGATCATCTGCATCTTATAGTACAAGATACGGCGCAAGAAATTTATACCCACATCTGTTATTCGATCTGGGAAGTAGCCGAGCTAAATCAGGGACTAACACTGTTTAAGCGTTAACACCAAACAACAAAACTCGAGTTCGATTTGACGTCCATATAAACTAGACCCCTAGAATTGCCAACGGCGAAATTGCACAAGGGTTCCACCTAATTTGGTTCGTATGGTGCAGAACATAGATGTAGTGTGAAGATACAGAATGTAAGTATACACTCACGTGTCGGAAGTTTCCCTCTTCACTGGACTTGTTTTTTCTTTCAATGGTAGCTTTATTAAAGGCGGCGGTCCTCCTGGAAGATATGAATATTGTATTAATACAGTTTTTACCTACCAAATACAAATCTATTATTTAAAGCTTAAGTTTCGATAACAATACAATATTTTTCCAATGTTCCCCAAATCCCCTGCCAAATTCCCGAATCACAAGCATAAACATTAAAATAATAATTTCAATTAAAAATTGAGAAAAACGCCATCTAGTTGAAGATGTAGAAACTTAACTTAGGCAGTCGTATGTACACCACTTGGAACTAGCTACCAACCTTGAATCACTTCACGTCACTTGATAGAAAGAAAAAGTAACCAGCCTTTCCATAGAGGTAACGCAAAGTCACGAACTTGACGACCATGCATTGTACCACGACCACAAAGTAGGCGTTATAGAAGAAGGTGGAGTTCTTTTGTCAATATGTCGCTTTTTAAAAAGATATCCCGAGAAGAGTCAAGAAGAGACGTCATACTGGAGCATGACAAAAATATTTGGACAAATACCATTAACATTAAATTTCTCCATTGGCTTGATGTCCGTATTACTGGTATCTGTAACGCTGGTCTCCGCATCCCGTTTCGTGTGAACCCTGGTCTCTGCGGTGTCCGGTCTAGTCTCGGCGTTCGGTCTCGTCTCCGCCGGTCTGGTCTCTGGCGTGCGTCTGCTCTCCATGCTGGCCTTATCTGTCTGTTTTTCCGCTATCGTTCTCTTGTCTTGGTTCAAGGTAGTGGTGGTGACAACACCTGAAAGTTTCATCAAATAAATTTTCAATTACATAGGAGAAAGGTCAAGGTTAGGGTTTTATAATGAAGGTGGCAAGGGAGGAATCTTTGAGGGACCCTATGGGGAGAGCCTGCTGGACTCTTATATCTTCTTCTTCTGGAAAGATCTAGCAAGTAACTCACCAGTTTCACAGTCAGGTGGCTCGTCCTTGTTACTCCACCGTATATCCGTCAGACCCTTGATTCTTAGCTCTTCTGCCGTCTTCAGCAGACTCGCCAGTTGCGACTGGAGGAAAATAATTAAGGTTAGGACGACTAGTACAGAGTAACATTCCCCTCCCCCTCCCCTCCCCCACGCGCAGTACTCACGTGGTGGACGCTCATCTCGCCGGTGTACATGTAGTCGAGGAGCGCGCGCAGGTGCCGTGGCTCGGCGCCGTCTATCACCAGCACGGGCTCGCCATGAGCTTCGTGCGCGCCCAGCAACGCGCCCAGCAGTTCGGAGCATGCAGCGAGCACCACCCTGCAGCAACAGAGTGTGACATAGTAACATAGCCCACAAGACAGTTGATATGTGGCCATGAGTTACACTCGATATCTTATACGAGTGCAGGCGCACCAATGCGCTGCAAACGCGTCCCGTCCATGGGGATGCGCCCGCGCACTTTCCCGTGGACGAGTTTGCCGCGTGCTATTCAGTGCGCCTGCACTCTGTAACACATCGAGTGTAATCGTGTAAAATAATTCTATTCCGCGCTTCACACATCTTTTCAGCGTAAGTTTATTTTTATTAAAATATTATTAGCAAATAAAAACAATCTAATCTTCTTTTTAACCATTTCAAATGAGCCAAATCTTGATATAGCATGCACAAAATATGGTAAGAATATGTGATAACAAAAGATACAAAAGCCAATACACAATGTACCAGCGCCCGCCCCGGCTTCACACGGATAACAGACCACATATATGCCCAATGCGTCGTCAACAATTATCATCACATAGGTCATTAAAATATAACTTTAATGAATCATAATCGAAACCTTGAATCTATTGGTGATAAAGCATCAAATCTATTTAGTAGTTTTTGAGTTAAACGCGACGGGGGGTTTTGTTTTATAATGAATCGATGAGTCGAAATCGAATGGACGTTGTTGTGCAGGCCACACGTGTCGTAGGTCGATTAATGGACCACAAACGTCAGTCGGCGGGCGTAAACTAGCATTGATTATCGACCTCGGGCGCCATCTTAATTCTAGTGTCAGTTTGACAGATGTTGACAATTAGCAGATATCCGTTGCATGCGCCGACACATTAATCTCAAGTTATCACGTTTAAATTATAAACGCCACGCCGCCAACAAAAACCTGCATAATGTTATTACTTAAACTAATCTACAAGATTTGTTTAAAATGTTCAGTGTCAATGTCACCGACAGATTGTGAACTTCGTCAGTTAATAATCCGACTAGGCATTTTATAAACTGTTCGCATCATTCACAAATTGAAGTTTTGTTTGTCGACAGTTTATAAACTCTGGAAGACGAAGTGACAAATCGTGAAGCTGAAGTGAAGTCCTCCGGCACTTCACTCTTCAGAGGAAACGCAGAATACTTGTTGACGCTTGTCTTCTGTGAGGTCGGGCTATTTCATCGGTCTATAATCACCGATCACTGCAGTTAAACCGACGTTAAACACTTAACTATACCGCGCCCGTCCATAAATCACTTCGGACACAAATTATTCCGAGATATTCATTCGGTTAGTTAATTTAATTGGGCATAGCACAAATGTTCGTTAAATGGGTGATAACAATAAAGTTTAAAGTGTAGTGGAACCGGCCCTCGCGGAGTTCGCGAGGAGACATGTTTGTCAAGTGCATATTGAAACATTAAATCAAAGATTAACTAAGTCCGATGTTAATGACGGCACTATGCGCCATTTATATGCACTATACGAGGCGTCTGCTCGTAAATCGGTACTAAAATTTGATGTTACTGAATTTTTTTATAGTTTTTATGGTGGACGGGCACTTTACGACAACATTATAGTCCCTATAAGCCATAATATATAGATAAATTCGCAATAAAGTATAGCTATGATTAAATTATTCGATGATTAATACAGTTCAACTAATTCATATTTTAAATACTTAACACCACGACCTGGTTGATGACTATCTAAGATAATTTTATAGTCATTATAAAAAACTTAATAAAAACGCCAAAAATACAATCTCTCGAACATTTATATACTCCAAGGGTCTTCGGCCCTTCATCATCATCATCTCTCGCCCCTTTTCTCACTCATGTAGGGTTGGCACAATAAGACCATATTCCATTCTGTATAGGTTTTGGTTACAGTTTTACTGCCTGACGCCAACCCTCCTCGGGAATAATTGGTTGGTTGGACCCTATTACTAAGACTCCGCTGTCCGTCCGTCTGTCACCAGTCTGTATCTCATGAACTCGCTACTTAGACAGTTGAAATTTTCACACATGATGCATTTCTGTTACCGCTTCAACAACAACGTCAAAAAATCATAAAAAAATAAATATTTAAGGGGGCTCCCATACAATGATGATTTTTATAGACGGAACCCTTTGCGCAAGTCCGACTCACACTTGGCCGGCTTTTTTTTAAATTTATCATTTGAATGTATGACACGTGACGACGAAGAATCAACCACTGCCGTGCACTCAGGGGGGACCATTTGCTTATTATTAAAATGGATCTCTTGTACTTTCAAATGAAAAAAATATTGGAACATTTAAAGTAATTTAAAAAAAATATATTAAAATAGCTTCTTTTTTGAACACCCTTTATCAGGTTGGTGAGATTATATATCTAAGATATAAAGATGTAAGTACATCGCCGCTAAAAGAGTTACAGTGAAGGCGGAATATGTACGTGCTTCACTGAGACTGGTCCGTCCACGTTGGAATTCTACAAGCCTTTGGTCCACGACATCAGGCTTCAAAATTAAACACAGGCGACAGGCGGTTGCTCTTCGAAACACTGGAGTAGGAGTACTTTAACCAAGTTGAGGTACGATCTCATACTTTACTAACTGATATATGTTAAAGCTATCGTCAATCAAACTTCACATTCAGGGATCGTTTTTATCTTTCAGGCAAACAAAGAAACTTTTAGGTTTTATAAAATGACGAAGGTTAGATCACTATTGGCTTTGGCTCTAAGAGGGTAGTAGAGTTTTAGTTTTTTCTTTTAAAATTACCCTTTTTACTTAAAATATAACACAGAACAAGTTCTGTGGCTAAAATTTGTGTCAATTTTGTTCAAGTAGCAGTTTATAATAAGAAAAAGGTCACCTATGCGCCCTGAGGGACACGCCCCGTATGTTGTCAGGGTCCACGGTGTCCTTGTTGGGCACCTGCGTGGCAAAGCTCGGCGAGCAGTACAGGGTGACGTCGCAGAAGCGCTCTGTAATACAACACAAAATATTATTCAAATGTATACACATATAGTAACATATCACATTTTATACTATATACAAAAAGTTACAATTTGCTTGAAACTGACTGACTGATACAAGAACGCACAGTCATAACTACTGAGTCAAGAGACTTTATAAACTCCATTCTTAAATGAAATTATCTAAATTCATACCCTAAAGGTCTGAAGTGGGATCAAAGTTTATAGGAAAAATAATACAAATCAAATGTGAGTTGACCTCAAATATATATAATCAATCGTATTAAATAGGGTTCAGCTTAGGTTGGACAAATGTTGGTTAATTTAATTACAGGGCCGTGTGAAACCGCGGGCGTCAGTTTGTATTTGATAAATGACATCATTTGCTGGCACTGCATCGAACGCAGGCCTGTTACTATGCGCGCGTACCAGATGCGTCGCGTATAATAAGAAATAGTAGTAGTAAGTAAATATAATATAATAAGAATATTTTAAATGTAACCTACGTTCCTTTATATCGGTAGATGACCCAAACTCTAAATAAACCAAAAGTTCCAAAATTTTGAACTAGATGGCGTTATTCTTATTCTCAGAAAATATTTATACAATTTTTATCCCACATACGTATACCGTAACCCGAACCCATTGGTGTAGGCCACGACTTACGTACTGTAGGTCGTGGGTTCGAACCCAGTTAGGAGCTTTACATTGTACGATTATTTCATCATCACTATTCCAAAAATGGTAAAGTAAAACATCATGAGCAAATCGGCATGTCTTAGAATCACCAAATTCGAAGACATGGGACATCCACCACTGGGCCAGCGTGGTGGATTACGGTACCTCCCTCACTCGGAGAGGAGGCCCGTTTCCCTTGAGAAACATACTAAAAAGCCTGATTATTATTTTACACGTGCACCACTTCCAAAACCTCGGACTACATACCTATTAACATCTGTCATTAAAAATGACATTTAAAAAAACCTCTCAAAACTAGCACTCCACTCGTAATTGGCTTCAGTAAAAAAAATGAATGCAATTAATAATATGAGTCTAGATCATTAATCTAGACTCGCAAAAAAAACTGATACGCTATATGTACGGTGATCTGATTAAAAAAAAACCACGTATTCCAGTTTCTACTAAATATAGTAGAAACTGGAATACGTGTTTTTTTTTATTATCTATTAATCTAAATATAGATTTATCTACAGCTGTGTAGGTGCGGTCGTAGACTTGAGCGGTAAAGATTCGACTAGATATAGCATGCTAAGAAACTTTGCCTACTACTCACGACGTTTTCGTTTTTTGTGAGCGTCGTCGACGGTCTTGCATTCGCTAGGAGTCCTAATCGCGTACAACGCGCGTTGCCCGTGCGCACAAAAAACGTCGTGTGGAAAGGCCCTAAGATTTGTTACATCTCAAGCGATGAAATTTTGCACGCACTTTGTCAAGGGTACAGAAAAAGCTACAGGGTGCTTTTTGATCCCGAAAAAAAAACTTCCCAAAGAATACAAAAATATAACCCAATTAAATTTTTATTATGGAAATGTCATGTGATTACGTTTTAGCAATTCAGAAAGAGACGATCTGTGGTCAACCTTGGTTGAGTTTGGATTGAACAGTGATCTAATATAAGCATTGAAGTCTCTTTATAAAGATTCTACTGCTTGTGTTAGGATTAACGGGGCCTACTCAGACTGGTTTAGCATCAATAAAGATGTAAGACAGGGCTGTGTAGCATCCCCGTGGCTGTTCAATCCCTTTATGGATGATTGTATGAAAGCTTTTTAAGACGAAGATTGAGGATTAAGAATGGGTGAGCTAGTTGTAAAATGTATTTCATTGGCCGATGACCAGCTCGTGTTTACGTCATCGGCTGGGGATAATTAATGATTATGAATGTAGAAGCGAGATAAGTGTGCCAGGATCGCGCCAAATGGAAAACCAAAATCTCAGCCTATATTTCACGAAATAGGTTCGTGTTCACGACTGATTTGTGATAGTACACTTCGTCAGTTTGAATTCGGTCTAACTACATTATAACCTATCATCAAATTATGAAGTGAGCGAATCATTCACAATCTGACGTGCCAGTTCTCGACAGTTTATATACTGTCAGAGCTTAAAATATCCAATTGTGAACTGATAAACGTTTAAGCTAGAATATAAAATAATTATTAGTTAATTTCGTTATGTTGCCACACGACAGTTTTATTTAAAACGTCTATCGTAAAAAGTTGTTTGTCAATGAAAAATAATTTGATTACGATTGACGTGCTACGTGATATTGTAAACTATTAACAGTGGTTGAGCCCGCAACAACAACATCTGTTGCACGAATGGGCCGGCTCGACCGGTGAAATACCACGACCTCACAGACAACAGGCGTGAAGTAGAAGTAC
>JWHW01005948.1:0-13514 GCA_000931545.1 Papilio glaucus
GCACCTCACTCATCAGACGAAACGCAGAGTACTTCTACTTTACGCCTGATTTCTGTGAGGTCGTGGTATGTCACCGGTCGAGCCGGCCCATTCGTGCAAAAGATGTTGTTGTTGCGGGCTCTACCACTGCTGAAGATAGATATATGTCATCGCGGACTTTTATTTAGCTTACATAAAGGCCTACTAATATTTCATACATCATTTTAATGTACGTCCTATAGTTATACCTATATAAGCCAAGAAAGTAAAACTCAGCGTTGTCATATTATGCATTATCAAGAATAACTCAAAAACTACTGGTCGGATCTTGAATAAAGAAATGGGACCAAATGGCGAGTACTAGCTGTCGAACAAAAAAAGAATCATCGAAATCGGATCATAAATCACGGAGTAATCAATGTACATACATAAAAAAACCTATCGAATTGATTTTTCCCTCCTTTTTGAAGCTCCCCGCTCCCCGCTCCTGTCATCAGTAGGATGGCGTGTCATTCGTTGGTGCACACGACGACGTTGCTAAATTCTTGAAAATAAATGTAATTCTATTAATCTATTTTAAGTGAAGGTTTAGCAAATGAAGGCGTTAATTTCTATTTTTATTTCCGCGTACACACATCATTTTGGTGGTCTCTGGCAGGCGAGCGGCAAATCAAATCAAAAACATCCTTTGGCGAGGGTGACAGCTAGATGTCAAAATAAAATTTGCACGAAAGTGCGCCTTATTGATGAGTCATCAAGACGTTAATTTATAACTAGTGTTGACTAATTGTCATTTATTTTATAAGAAGCTGTAATATTTAACAACTCAAAATAAAAATATGTATGCGACATGCATTCGTAGATCAATGGATGTTGAAGAAGCGGGAGAGGTGTGCCAGGATCGCGCCAAATGGAAATCTATAATCTCTGGTTTCCGGACGTGAGCGTGGATTTATATATTTATATTTAAAAAAAAACAGAGACAGTATACGTGCCAAACTTTAAATCAAACCTGATATCAATATTCAAACTAGCTGAATTGGATAACACATTTTAGCTAGTTTGCATATTTAACCAATAAAAATGTGATTATAAGACGTTTATATCAATTTAATGACTGAAATGCAAAAGTGGCATAAAAAATTAGGTCATGAAAAATGAATATGATACAATTAGAGGTCTTGATTTTGATTTGATTCAAAGAAAGACTTGGAATAGTGCATTCTGAGGTATGCAGACCAATGCCGGTCCCAAGCATGAGAGAACATCCGTTATTAACCGACTTCGAAAAGAAGGTTATCAATTCGTCTGTATGTTTTTTTTATGTTTGTTACCTTAGAACTTCGCTCCTGGTTCGATCATTTTTTCTTGTTCGAGAGCTAGTGTTTGTCAATTGGTCCCATCTTTTAGTGTAGATCCGACCGGTAGTTTTTGAATAGAATAATTCAAAAACTACCAGTCGGATAACTAGCTGTGCCCCGCGGTTTCACCCGCCCTGCAATTTTACTTAAACGAAATGATATTTAAATACTACCCTAACCTCGTTATCGTCTCCCTGCCCTTTTCCCACGTATGTGAGAACATCGACATGACCGTAGCAAAGCTTAACAATCACATATGATTGTTTAAACTGTGGGCACAGTCACATACTATATAGGTTCTGGCTACAGTTTTTACGGCCGACCGCCTCCTCGGGAATAATAAGCTACTAACCTAACCTAACCTAACAAAACATATTACAAAAGAAAACATACATCATTTCTAAGATCGTCTACATAGTTGTTACCACCACCAGGGAGAGCCATGCGTCTCCGAAATACGTGCGTGTGCTATGAATATCTTAACTCACGTGGTGTCTAGCTGAAGCGTGCAAAATCTCCGAAACTGTCCTGTTTTGAACTTTATATAAACTTTCAATCATCATCATTTTTGAGATCATAATATATAGTTAACTAAAATTTCAACCTATTCAACTAAATAGCTATTTCATAGCATTTTTATCGAATAAATGTTTGACATGATTCTCTAAATTCATTTAACTTTTTTATTTATGAACCGATTGAGATAACACAAACACTAAATATTAAGTGAAGCTTAACACAATACATTAGTGAAAACCGCACCCAAATCGGTTAAGCCGTTTTTGAGATTAGCAGTAACAAACGCACAGACAAAAAGATATACAGAAAAAAATCTAATAATTATTGTTTTGGGTTTTAATGCGTTTATGAAGGGCCCGAATAATAGTTTTACTCAAATATCTTCCATGTACAGACATCGATCAGTTACATTTTTATTACATTGACTATATATGCCTACAGAAATAATGCCAGATGATTTTCTAACGAAAGCTGTACCAGCACCTAAACTAAAAATCTTAATAAATATAGTCAATATCAAAGCTTCGTATGAGGTGGAGTGTTAAGTAAGGTTGCACACTCAAACCTCAAACCATTATTATCTTGACCAAAAGGCATTATTGTGTAATACAAAAAAATAACAAAAATATTATGACATAATTGTTTAGATCGTTAGCATTAGTTACTTAAAAATAGTGTTCGCTTCCTACGTAACATACAATTTTAAAAGACTCGACCTTCTACAAAACAAACAACCAAAATGCAAAGACACAACGAAAGACACTACAGAACGTATTTACCACTTTGTGACTGACTATACAATCATCTCAGCCCGTGCCCCGCAGAGTACTTGTGCGGCGAGTCATAACTCTAAACACCGCGATGTCAGTTAACAACGTCTCGCCACAGCACTATCTATGAGGAAAGTGTTAAAACGTCGTCAACAAATAGTATTTAAAATAATGAGAATAATGTTGTTCATATTATAGTCGTTTCTTACCAATTAACTAATAAAAAATACTATTTCACAGATTCAATCTATTTTTCTCAAAAAAAAATCAGTTAAATAAATTCTTATAAATAACTAATCTGGCAATGTTGATTGAACCATAGACGAGCACGCGTCAAACTAATCATATGATCACTTTTCACATGACCGATGGTCAATCGTCATCGCTCAATTCTTGTCGTTTTATGACAAATTTTGGGCTAAAACTATACTTTTAGTCCCCATACGTCCACTAGTTGTAGTTTAAAAATTCGTTGAAAATGGCCTACTGCCGTTTCGTGTTCCCGCTATTAGTGCTAAGTGTTGTCCAGAGTTACGCCTCATCCGTACCAGTGTTTCTATGGGGCGATTTGACTAAAACATCATTGAAATCTAACCCTTTGGCTCCCACCTCTGCTAAGGAATTCGAGGATTTGCTAAGAGAGCAGCTTTCAGGTGATCCATTCACAGTTGTATGTATAGAGGAGACGCTGTCTGTTGAAGATTTTTCAAGTAAAACTTCGGACGGTGAAGTTCCCCTGAGCTATTTACGCGCCAACCTCGGCAATTCGTATTATTTACCGTCCGTATCGAACGCGCTCGAGGCCCTGAGCAGTTTCGCGGATCCGGAAAAAGAAGATCATGTTAAATTGACTGAAAATGGTCTATCGGCGGAGATCGAGCCCGAAGGTGGTAAATTCCTGTTCATCGAACTAAAGGACGCTAACGAGAAGGATACCAGGGCGGATCTGCTGCGTCGTCACAATGACTTCATGGAGGACATATTTGCGAAACTGCACAATCGCTATGAAAAGGTCGTCGCTATATACACAGCTCGTAATCCTTCATGGACCATTTCGGAGAGCCACCGCGTGCGTCGTCAGGCGACAGAAGACAACAAGGACTACAATCTTGATGGTCTCCGGCTGTATGTTGAAGACCTGTTTCTCAGCGAAGCCAACAAGACAACCAGCCTGGACAACCTAGAGAGCAGCACCAGCAGCTTTAACGACACAGCCAATACTATGAGCACCGACATGAAGTTTGGTGCTGACGACATTCAGCTTAACTTTGTACAGAAGAATGGTTATTGGACTTTTGGTGAGTTACTGAACTATAAAAAATTTGGTAGACTTTTTAAGAAAGAAAGAAAGAAAAAGTTTATTTGTTGTTAAAAGTTGCAAAAAGTTACACATGACAAATTTAAAACTAACAAACAAATAGGACATCGCTCATCATAGGTTGTGGGGTCTACAACACTGATTTGAAAATCCCTATCAGTAGCGCTCGCACATATTATTCCGTACAAATTAAATGAAACAAATAATTTATATACATGTAATTTATATATATATTCTATTACTGTATAATTAAGTGACCGTTTGTTTCCTAAATAAATAATAAAAAAAAAAGAAACAGGCACAATGAGATACATGAACACAAGGCAAAGACATTAATATCTTGGTAACTGGTTTTCGGCAGGTAGGGGGGAGAATTCGAAAGGTGTATTCCTGCTTCCTTCCAACACCATTCCCACTGAAATTAAACACAGTTCTTGAAAAAAATAAAAAACATAATATTCTTATTATAAATACCTTAGGAGTCGCTTTTGGAATCTTTTCTATTTTCAAACTAACACACGAAGCTCCCTTCAGTCGCTCCTTGCTAACCTAATTTGGGCATATAAGTTTTGCATAACCTGTTTTAGTTAAAGAAAGTTTAAGAATCACAAATTTTAATTCAAACAACCAAAAATTCTTACGCACTTTTACTGTCCAAACATACACTTTAAAGTGACCATAATCAACGAGCATGTATGAATGTCTGAATGTCAAGTGGGCCGTCAGTGTGTGCCAGGACCATGCCAAATACAAATCTGTAATCTCCTGTAACCTGTGATAAGCATTCGGAATCATCAGTTATGACTTGATAAATGACCGTGACAGCAAAAGGAGCAGAATAAGCAAAGCTTCTTATCAGCGTGGAAGAGTCCAAATGTAACACTTAATATATTATTTTTAAATATTACTTATAAATAAAAATATTATCTTAATTAGAATTTAATCAAAGAAAAATGTCGGTTTTTTTGTTGTTGTTGTTTGACATGATCGTAACTAGGTTCACAATATGATGACAGTAATATTAAATAATAAATCAGCCGTTTTTTTAGCCTCACTGCAGGGACACCTTCCTCTCCGAGAGAGGGAATGGGGCCATAATCCACCACGCTGGCCCAGTGCGGGTTGGTGGATGTCACATGTCTTTAAATTTGGTGGTTCAAAGACATGCCAGATTCCTCAAGATGTTTTCCTTTACCATTTTGGAACAGTGGTGATGGAATAAATTACACAGAGTAAAGTACCTGGGCTTGGGCCTCCACTGCTCCATATTTTATAATATCTGACGAAGTCAACAATCGCTTGCTGACAATGTTTTTTTTTAATATTGAAATATATTTTCAGAAAACGTGGTGTTCACCAGATCAACGTCAGATCAACGCGTAGTGCTGTTCCCGGAGACCGAGGTGTATGCAATTACCGGATTCTCGTACCGTTGTGCGGAGAATGTTACCTTCTCCAGCGTCAATGAAACTATCAAGTATTCACTCACCTTTAGAGACATGAAGGTATTTGATTTTATTTTAAAACAATCTATATGTATATATAAAAATGGATTTGTGCTTCCCTATATCTCACTTTTAAGCCAAAGCAACAAATGACAGAGCAATTTTGGTTGTAATCTCAACATTCCTATAGTCAATAAAGTGGTTGCATGTGGATGGTTATAGGGGTGTTAAAGATATGGGGCTTAATACGTTTTTTTCGATGTGTGTAAAAAATACAGTGAAGCAGTTGTTTGCAGTTAGTCACTTATTTATTTTGTACAAAGTAGTCCTTGACCCTGATCCTACCGAAGTTAAATGATGTGGTGGAAACATGGTACGCCTTGTACTGACTGTATGAAGAAACATCTAACAACCTGTTCAACATTGGTCCAGCCGTTTAGATTACAGGGCACAATAGAACGAACTCATACACACACACCTTGTTTCATAGCTAGATATGATTGTTGTAAACAAACGTCATTTTACCATACATGGTGGCCATTACACTTTTTGTACTTTCAACGGAAATGTAATTTTGTGGAAATCGTGAGATAAAGTGAAGTGTATGTAATATGGATAGCTAATGTTATAGGGTAATGTGAGAAAAAGTTGTTTTTGCGAAAATGTTTTGGACTTTATGAATTTTAACGTAAAAACTTTTGTTTATAAAAATCATATCTTGCTGTGAGACAAGGTATACATGCCCGCGATAATCAGTAAGGAATAGGTTAACTATTTTTTATAACCTTTTATGCTTGTATATGTCATCGACTGATTGCAAACTTTCAGTTCATAGTTGGTATAGGTTCGTATAGACATATAAGAAATGAAAGGGGTGTCTCAGCACCCTTCTGGCCTAAGACTATTGTCTTAAACTTGAACCAAACTCAGCTTTCAGAATGGTTAAAAGAAATTATTCTTGTTAATAATTAATAGTTTTAACAACTAAAATAAGTTACATATGGTATCCATTGTTATTTTAACACCTAGATGGCGTTGTACTCAATCTTAATAAAAAATTGCAAATTCCGATGTTCCTAGTAAGGCTAAATGGGACTTTGTCATCCATGTTTGCCAGTTGATCTTTTACAAGTGTGTTGGACACTGGTCAAGGTTCAAAATCACGTTTAAAGATTCCTTTACATACAAACAAACATATATACATGCTTAAAATATATGTATATGCGTGTTAAAATATATATTTATACATGTAAACTTTTTATATAAATACTTGCGTAAGATGTGAGAGCAGACTGAGCGGCGGCAGCCAGGCCGGCGCCGCTCAGCCCGTAGCCGGATCGATCCCTGGAGAGCAACGTCCGCCGCTTTCTTACTTTCATCTTTTAATAATATGCCTTTATTACCATGAATTTTTTTTTACAAGTATTAAATTAATGATTGCAAATATTAAATGTCATTTTCATAGATTGTCATGGGACGTAGAGTAAACGAGACTATTTCGAAGTTAACAAAGTAAAAACCAGAGAATGAATTATTCGTTAAATAAAAAATTAAAGTGCCTTGAATTTCGAAATATCAAACAAATTTTTTTTTTCACATTTGATCATGTTGAAAAAAAAAAACATCCTGTATAATTAGATAACATTACATACAATAGATTTTTTTACTGTAGACTAGCTGTGAACCGCGGTCTCGCCCGCTGCGCCGTTTAATTTAAATCAAATCGAGTTACCAATTATAAGACTAAATTTTTTAGTATTTCTTGTGGTAATTAGTATCCACTGATTTTCATCACAAATATTTCATTTGTCCGCCGCGTCGCATCGTATCATTCGAACGCGTATCCTTCTCGCCTAGTATCTGCTCGGCTCCTAATGGTCGTAGCGTGATGTTAAATAGCCTATAACCTTCCTTAATAATTTATCTATCAAATACAAAAAGATTTATTTAAATCCGATTGGTAGTTTCTGAGAATAGCGTGTTCAAACTTTTACTTTATTATATTAGTATAGATGTGGGCAAGTAAATCAGAGATGAAATTTCAGAGACGTAGTGTTACAATCTGCGGCTGCATGTATTTTATTATCTTGGTTTGTATGTAAGGGAATTTTTCGTTATAATTTTCATTAACTTGTTTACGTCCGATTGTACAAGATAAATAGACAAGTTTTCCACAACTTTGTTTAAGTCTGTTCAGGATGTTATGAGGAAAATATAATTTTATTTGAAGATTTATGACGTCATGAAGGCAAATTTAAATCACTTTGAGTAGTGTCGTTAACTTTTTTTCATAGTGAGATATAATTTTTGTAAACAAACCAAACGTCATTACACTTTTTATACTTTCATCGGAAATGTAATATTGTGTATGTCGTGAGATAAAGTGAAGTGACATTGTGTAATATGAATAGATAATGTTATAAGGTTATATGAGAAAAAGTTGTTTATGAAAAATATTTTGGAATTCACGAATGTTAACGTAAAAACATTTGTTTACAAAAATCACATCTTGCTGTGAAAAAAGGTATAAAACTATTTAACAATAGTATGGTTTAGCTACACTTATAATTTTTCAAATAACACTACCCCAATCAAGATTAAGTTGGCGTGTAACTTAAAGTATTAATGAAGTTCTAACACGTTAGGTATTTAAATAAAACCCGATGAAGAACGTCACGAAAACAAAACGGTTGACACAAACTTTTTTAAATTAAGTAGAGATCGAACAGACATTATTATGACCTTAAAAGATTACTAAAGTTTTCTTATACAGGGTGTCCGAAATGGGGTGATGGAGGACCACAGGCCTTGGTCCAAAAGTAATTTGTTATTATTTTTTCGTAATATAAATTTCATTTCGAGTCACTTATTTTAAACTTAGTCATTTTGTATTCGAGATGACGAATAATTGGCAATTTGTGTTGACAGTTTTCGATTAACTGACGAAAACCGTCCCACTGTGAACAGATATTTTGCTTACATAATTTTGAAGTTTTAGTTGAAAGAATGAAAGATAAAAGGTTAGGTTGGACATTAAAGTTAACATATTAGTAGTGTTAATGCCGTTGAGATGCGATCCTTAAGAAGTATGTTAGGCGTGACATTGAATGATAGGATTAAAAATAGCATTATAAGAGAAAAGTGTGGCTTAAAAGTGGATGTTGTGACTAGAATTGAGAAAGGTATGCTTCGGTGGTTCGGGCATGTTGAAAGGATGAATGAAGACAGAGTAACGATTCAAATTTAGGTAGCAAAAGTGAGTGGCAGTGTTGGTAAGGGACGTCTAAGGAGAACTTATATCGATCAGATTAGTGGCTTACTAAAAAAGGGCGATATAAGGAGCACCCATAACCGACGAGCTTGTATGCGTAGATGTATGAATGTAGAAGAAGCGAGAGAGGTGTGCTAGGGTCACGCCACATGGAAATCCATGATCTCTGATATTTTATTATAAGGTTTGTTGATGCAAACCAAACATAAAGCTACGATCTTAAGTAACTAGGGTTGTTACGAATATGAAATCATTTCGATAATCCTAAATCATTTCATATTCGTGACAACCCTAGTTTTGTATACGGATTATCAGATTTTTATAGAATTAAAATTAAAATACAAATAGGCAATAATTTTCTATTATTTCTAGGTTATCATTTAGTACAATCGACTATCGTATAATAATTAGGAATTCACGTGACTACATAAATTCCTAATTATTATAGGTCGCTCATTTTTGATTAAGTAAATATAAAAAAAATATCCGACACTTTGGATTCAGATACGGAGCTCCAAAACATACCTGACTATACCTTTATGTGTTTATTTGATAACTAGCTGTGCCCCGCGGTTTCACCCGCCCTGCAATTTTACCTAAACGAAATGATATTACCTACTTAATACTACCGTAACCTCATCATCATCTCCCTGCCCTTTTCCCGCGTATGTGGGGTCGTAGCACAGTTAAATTGATATAACTTTTTTTATTTATAAACCGATGGACATAATAGTAATATAATAAATCAGCCTTTTCTAGAATGTTCCCCACTGCGGGGGCACAGGCCTCCTCTCCGAGAGAGGGAAGGCGTTTATGAAGGCCCCCAATAGTAGTTTTTCTCGAATATCTTCCACGTACAGACAGCGATCAGTTACATATTTATTATATGTATAGATTTGGCTGCTATATTTCCAAGGGATTTCTAGGAATTAATTACTAAGGTTTATTAAAACGACGTGATATGCGACATCACAACGCATAATTCATACTAAATATTCAAGGAATTATTTTATGTCAAGTTGCAGTTGATAAAGCTGTTCTTTAAATTTCAGGTACAGCCGTTCTTCAAAACCATGAACGCTTCGGATCTGGTCTTCGGTGAATCCTTCAACTGCGTCGGTTTCTTCTCTGTGCCGATCTGGTCAGGTCTGTTCGTGGTCTTCATATTCCTCGCCATCACTTTCTATGGTATCATGATGATGATGGATATCCGCACCATGGATCGCTTCGACGATCCCAAGGGAAAGACCATCACTATTAATGCTGCTGAGTAGACAAACCCATAGCCGGTGTGACCAATCACTCAAAAAAAATTATTTTCACCTTAAAAAATTACCCCAAAAATTTACATTAATTTGTGGAAGGTTTTAAATGGTCACACCGAAGGGTGCTGTTGCTGTCAGTTTTGACAGATCCTAAGTTAATCATAGAGCTCAAAAATCTATAGTTTATACGATAAAATGTAGTTTTGCGATTTATGGTATAGATATGGATAATGAAGGAATTGTAATTTATGAAACATGAAATACACCAATGTAAAAGTAAGTTATATTTGCTATGTTTCTTTTAAATTTCGTGCTATTTTACTAGTGGACTAACACATATTTATCGCCTAATATATAGAAAGCTTTTACCTCATATAAAAAGAAAAAAAATTATATAATCTGTATAGAAACCTACAATGTGCCTATTTGTCAAATAATACATGTAGGCAAAGACTTGTATACACAAATATATTTCGAATTCCTCTTAAATAAACCTTAAATCATCATTTTAAAATACTTTAAAAAGTATTTATAAATATATTTATACTAAAAGTAACTTAATGTCCCCGATGAAATAGGATTTAAGAATATAAATTATCGATTATTTTGAAGACGCCATCTTTAATTTTGATATTTGACGTCAATTTAAAAAATATTTGTGTATATAAATCTTTGCATGTAGATATATTTACGAATGTGAGTAGTTCGGAACATAAAGGAAATGGTCACATTTTGAAATCCTACTAGATACGCTGCATTTACTTTATATATATAAAAATGGTTGGTAGGGGGTAAAAGATAGGGAGGTTGAAAATGTTCGATAATATGCTTGCAGCTAGTATCATTATAAGTGTCCAGTAAGCTCAATTAAAAAAAAATGAAAATGTCTGTGGTTCATTGCTGCCTGAAGAGGTTACACATTGATGTGGTTAAACGTTTTGAAAGGAAACTAACCCCAAGTATTTTTTAACATTATTTACATTTCAAATTATTTTTTATTTACATTTTCTAATGTGTATTATACAGAAAGATCATTATTTATTATCTATGTACATTGATTTTAGTTTAAACACGACTGCTTTTAAAAAAATGCCCGCGAATGAGTATTGACTTGACAATCAAATAATGGCGGATGTTGCCAACATTGAAAAAAGTCAACACATCTCTTAATTATTGTTATTATTATTTAAAGACATGAAAAGCAAGTCAAATGTTTTTAAAAACAATTAATAGTATATTGTTTACTCCAGCGTATATGGATTTCAATTTGGACCATTAATTACAGACCAATTAGTACGCTTTTATAGGTGGAATGCCTTAAATAATATAGTGTATTTAAAAAAAATCATTTTTCTGACATTCACAGAAGTCTGATTGTGAGACGATTTCAATAATTTCGAGCTTCGAATACATTTATAAAGCATTAATGAAGACTAGTTGTTAATTATTGTGAATAAAATATTATTGAGATGTTTATACGAAAACCGAAAGCCCTCCATGTTAGTGCCAACGACAAACTCCATTCCGATTACTATGAAAATAAATTAAAATACAATTCGATTATACTGTTCAGATATAGTTTTAAGAGTTTTCATATAAGTGACCTTTCTTTTGTCTTGTCACACGATATATAGTTTCCGCCATTTTGTGTCAACCATAGACTATATTCTATTTTTCATATTCTCTTCAATTGAGAATGACACTTTATGCTAACATAGAACAAGAATTTGTTTACGTAAAATATATGTCAAAAATCTGTAACAGATTAAATAAACTCGTGTGGCGAGATTTGTAATATAAGTGAAAAAACAATCAATTTCGTAATTGTATTTATAAATCATTTTTTTTCTGTAAATATTTTATGATTTTATTTCGTTGTTGTCTATGAGTATTAAAATCGTGTGATCATTTTCTTTTGTTTTTTTTTTTTTCTTTTATTGTCTACAGCACGTTCCTAATGGATTGACAATGATTTATACATGGAAATATTTTAGTATCGTGAAATGAGTTGTTGAAATACTATTAATATAGAGAAATGTTTCAAAATAAAGCTTGAAATTTATTTTATTGTTGTTTTTTTTTATTTAAACATAAACAGTAATAATCACATTGTAAAATAGAATATAAATAAATGCCAAATCAATTGTTCGACTAACTTACAAGCCGCCATATTGAAATGTCTGTTGAATAATGTTTTTTTTTTATAGCAGAAGATGGCAAACGTCACCGCTACCCATAGACATTTGACACAAGACACGTTGCGTACTATTATAGACAGAGGCCATAAAAAAATATTTCCTTTTCCTATCAACCCCCTTCCCCCGTGAAATCCTTTTTCATATTTCCATATTAGAAAATTATGAAAGGGAAAAAAACTAGAATTAAGCCTCTGGCCCATTTAACGAAACTCAGAATACCTTCCTTGTTAATATTCCTACTCATACTGTGCCGACCCCACATGAGTGGGGAAAAGGGCTAGGAGCGGTGCCTATCATTGATAAAAGGGGATAGACAACACCATATCTCTCCCTTTTGCATATTAAAAAGGGATGGAAAAAAGAAGAGGAGTAAAATTAGATCTCCGGGACATCAGTCATCAGACGAAGCGCAGAATACTTCTACTTGACGCCTGTCTTCTGCGAGGTCGTGGTATTTGACACGTCGAGCAGGCAACGTGCAAAAAATGTCACGGGCTCTATCACTTAGATATCCAAAATAATTTTGATATAGAAATATTTTGTTAACTAGCTGTGCTCCGCGGTTTTATCCGCCCTGCAATTTTATTTAAACGAAATGATATAACCTACTTAATACTACCGTAACCTCATCATCATCTCACTGCCCTTTTCCCGCGCATGTGGGGTCACAGTATGAGCGTAGATTTGGGTGCGGTTTTCACTATTGTATTATGGTAAGCTTCACTTAATTTATTATATATAATATATTTAGTGTTATATAACTTTTATAAGCTTTCATCATCATCATTTTAAAGATGTATATATATATATAGTTAACTAAAAGTTCAACCTATTTAACTGAACAGCTATTTTATAGCATTTTTATCGAATAAATGTTTGAAATGATTCTCTAAATTGATATAACTTTTTAATTTATAAACCGATTGAGATAAAACAATGTTAAGTGAAGCTTACCACAATACATTAGTGAAAACCGCATCAAAATCATGTAAGCCGTTTCTGATATTAGCTGCAACAAACTCGCAGACAAACTAAGTTTAATGCGTTTATAATGGCCCTCAATCATAGTTTTTTCTCAAATATCTTCAATGTACAGACAGCGATCAGTTACATTTTTATTATATGTATATAGATTGAAGGAGGAAAGATGGTAATCGCATTTTTGTGAAAAATATGCACGCTTAGCTTAAATATTCACAAATTAATTATAAAAGTTATTATTGCTGAGAAATAAAACAACATGGCGTTATGTTTTGGCGCGCAATTCACATGACATGTAGTGAGGCGCTGCGCGAGGTTGGAGCAGACGGCCACAGAACATGTATTTATTTATTTATCAACAGATAAACGAAAGATTGACATGTTCATATCGGATATCGTACGTGATT
>JWHW01005980.1:24009-35388 GCA_000931545.1 Papilio glaucus
GAATATTTTGCATCTGAGGACGCTGTCGAGGAACCTTTCAACATAACATACATTGACAAATACTAATAGCTCGTGAATTTGTTTGTATTACGATCGCTCGCTCACCGCTTCTCGCCTAGCTCGTATACCCTGAAACCTGAAACTTATGTTCGGAAGTACTTTGGTTGAGCTCTACATTTATTTAGCTGTTGCAATTGAATGAAAATCATATTCAGTGTAGTTCATTTACAAATAACGTTGGAGTGTTTTTCAATATTGTATTTGTAGTTGTTTTCGTAGTTACAATTAATTCTTGACACAGATTGGATAAAGATCTTAAACGAAACAATGCATCAAAGAAAAAAGTTGCATCCGCAACGTCTAGAGGTAACTGGAAGGCGAGTGTTCACCGAGCCATGGTGTTCTAACTAAGATACACAATTTTAAGTTAAAGTTTCGTGTAGCGCTAATTATCTCAGTCCGTATTACGATAACTTGCTCAGTTATTAGAAGCAATAATGAGGGGTTAGACAGTTATTTATTTCTCATGAGGTTTTATGTAGGTTTACTTTGAAGTACTTCTTGATGATTACTTTTCTTACTTTATTGGAAAGTATCAAGCGTTCCTGTCGAGAGATTTGAATAGTTAGCGATGAAAATTCAAATCCTTTCTTCCTGTAATTAAGGAAAATGACATGTTTGCAGGAATTAATTAAGAGATATCTCGCGTTCGAACGAAGCGATTCTAATACTCCTTCATCGTGCGTACGAAGAAATGGAATAAGTTGCCAGCGTCAGTATTTTCGTCCGATTATGACGTGGGTACGTTTTCAAGAGAAGAGTGAACAGGCTGTTACTAAACTAATGCGTACCATCGACCACATCACCACTTGACATCAGGTGGGATTGTGGTCAAGCGCTAGTTAATTCATTATAAAAAAAACCATGTTTAACTATAGTTACAGACCTATTATTGAACGAGTAATTATGACCGCATTGTATTTTTAATATTAGGTACGCACTAAAATATTTACCGTGTAGAATGCCCACTGAAGTAATTAATGGCCTTGCAAAATTTAAATAAGATAAATATTTTAATCTCAAATTAAAATGATGATATCTAAGAAATTATGAAGATTTCATATTAAGGTAACAAGGAATAGACAACATCACTTCCGCGTCTTGTTGCGTAAAAAGCCTTCGCAATTATAAAAAATAACCTGGGAATATGATAAGCGACCGTGGGACGCCCCACTATTAGACATATTTTATTAGATGTACTAATTGCAAATAAACAACATATAAATTTTATTGTATCCGTGGCAGTGCCAAATCTGGTATGGATTAAGTATTTTCGGAGAGAAGGTATATTGATTAAAAAACTTCATAATATAATACTTCATGTATTACAAAACAATGAGATTAAAAAAAAAGTGTTAATATAAAAAATACATCGATACCACTTGGGTTTATACAAAAACTTCAACTTTATCTGAAACTTTATTTAAATTGGATTGTTGGAAGTTTCTTCTTTTGTTCGTATTTCAGAGGTTTCTTTTACAGTAACCGGGTATAGAATTATGTATAACAACAAAAATGTAACATAAAAATGGATTTAGAGCATTTTCAAATGTCAAATGCAAATGTTTTACTTTAGAACAATACCGTATACTAAAGACTTCACGCCCAATAAACAGTGTTACATTGCCACTAAGAAAAAACCGTTTATCGTTGGTTTTAAATTAACATACAAGCATTTCGTATTCTCATTTCACCGCTTGGTCGTAGCTTCCGTACGTTGAGTATAAGTAGATATATAACCGAAATCTTATCACCATCACCATTTTTTTATGTGCTTATGTAAATCTATATAATAGGTTTAAACACCCGATGTTGACTGTTTTTTTTTTAATGGTAGCAAGCGGATCACCAGATGTTTAGTGAACGCATAGACATAGACATCCGCAACAAGCAAATATCTTGCAGATGCGTTACCTTTAATGCCCTCCATAAGATAGACAGGAATAAGGATATTTCTTTTTCCCTGTTAACCCACTCCCCATCCAATCCTCTTCCCATTCCCATCCTATCCTTATGAGGAAAGGGTGGGAAGGGGAAGAGGGCTCAAATAAGGCCTCCGGCACCTCACTCATCAGACGAAACGCAGAGTACTTCTACTTTACGCCTGTTTTCTGTGAGGACTGACTGTATAAATTTCAATACCATTAATGATAAAAATTATAGGTACTCTTTATTGCGATAATGTAATCGGTTCAGTAGTTTCAGAGTTAACAAATTACTACTTAATAATTAATTACATGTGGAAAGGATGAATGAAGAGAGAATAACGAAACAAATTTATGTAGCAAAAGTGAATGGCAGTGTTGGTAGGGGACAACCTAGGAGAACTTATGTCGATCAAATGAGTGACCTACTAAAAAAGGACGATATAAGGAGCACCCATAACCGACGAGCTTGTATGCGTGGATGTATGAATGTAGAGGAAGCGAGAGAGGTGTGCCAGGATCGCGCCAAATGGAAATTCATGATCTCTGCCTACCCCTCTGGGTTACGAGCGTGAGTGCATGTTTATTTATTTTATTTATTTTACTTAATATTTCTACAATTAGAAAATTAACCTATATAAAAGTAGTGCAATCTATGCGTTAATATTATTATTTAACATTGAAATTTAACCGGGCCACGGCAGGCACAAACAACTCGCTGTTAAATAAAAAATAACGATAAGGAAATTTATGACTGGGATTAATTATACCTAAGACTTCAAACCATATATACAATACAAGCCAAATGTTTGCTAATTGTCTAGGCCGGAACAATGATGCGAATTTCTGTTAGACAAGTCGGTATTTTAACAAAGTGTCAGTGTAAAATTTTAGGGTTACCATATTTATGCACGACAGTTGGTTAGACTAAAAGGAAAGTGGGAGAGGCTAAGAAAAAAAACACAAATATATATAATAGGTAAGGTTCCTTTTGGGACAAGTTATGTATTGTAAAATAAAGGTCATCAGGTATCAAAGGTAAAGTTAGATATACTAAAAATGCCTGTGACTAAAAAGGACTGTGCTGATTGCACAGTCCTCTTCCACATAAAGGGGATTTGACGGGAAAGTGATGGATCGGAAAAGTAAATATCATTTTTTCTCTGCAACCCAACTGAAACTCGTTAGCGTGTTGCAGATGCCTATGGGTATCGATCACTTACTATCAGGTGACCGACTTGCTTGTTTGCCACATTTTTCTATATATTTTTTAAAGAATGATGACAGACTTCGATAAATGCCGTGAGAAAGTAATGCCGCTTGAAAGAAAAGAAAATAGTTTTTATATATAAAAAAAACATAAAGATAAGATCAGAATTAAGATATCAAGTAGATTATCTTTCGAGTTCACGGTGAGCGTAGCCAGTCTTTGATATGGTAACCCTAGTTTGACCTCACGTTTAGGAATGACGTGCGGCCCGGTTCATTTAGTAAGTATCCGCTCACCTTTCTCGTTAGCGATAGCTTTTCAGTATGGAACAATGATCCGGATTAAAAATTCTTGTAAGTAGAATTTTACCCATTCCTTTTGTAATAATGCCATTATTATTATTTAACACGGATATAATATTTCAGTACGGATATAATATAATATTTCAATGTTTTTTAAGGAACCTTCTTATTTCTTTTGACTTAATTGGGATAGACAATATGCACTTTTCAGCAAGCTTTCATATTGTTTTTTTTTGGACTTTATGCCTAATTGTAAAAATTTAAATTGGTATGCGGTAGCTGAGAATTACACCTCTGACCAATACACAAGTCGGTCAATTAGCGACGGAACTAATAGATAAGTAGTTCCTATAAATTAGTCGGCATCATTATTTAATTTTTTATTTAGTTATAGCATTTAATTAAAAATCTTTTTACAGAAATGATAGAGGCAAAAAGTATTATTACAGGGCGGTAGGTAAAAGTCCTCGAATTCAATTTGTTTTATAATCTTTTGGCATTGCAGTAATGTTCATTCATCACGTACTAGATTGTTTTAGATCGTTTTCTGTTGAACAAAAAAATAAACATAATGAGCGTAAAGTACTAGGTCACTATGTAATTGGAGACATACTGCGGTTGGATTTGATCACGATCAGTGTTGTATTAGCAGTAATCATATAAACCTTTATAATTATTTAGGAGAGAGCATTCGTCATAGATTAAAATAATAAGAAATGGAACTTGATTCATTAAATTGTTAGTTTTGGGATTTGTAACTTAAATTCATTTAAAATCTGAGCCCAATCTAAGTTTACAGCCCTTTAAAATTCTTCACAAAATAACAGTGGTTGAGCAACAAACATCGCAACAACATCTGTTGCACAATGGGTAGGCTCGACCGGTGAAATACGACGACCTCACAGAAGATAGGCGTCAATTAGAAGTATACTTCTGCGTTTCGTCTAACGAATGAGGTTCCGGAGGCTAAATGTCAGTCCTCATCCCTTTCCCATCCTTTCCTAATCAGGATAGAATGGGATGGGGAAGAGGACTGGACAAGGCGGGGATGGAAAGGAAAAGGAAACATCCTTTTTCGGTCTATCACCTCCTCTGTCTATTAAAGGCAGGTAATGCATCTATGACTCATTTGCTTGTTGCGGATGTGTGTGGGTAGCGGTCACTTAACATCAGGTGACCCGCTTGTTTGTTTGCCACCTTCTACTATAGAAAAAGTAAGTATTTTATTTGAAATTTCAAGAATATAAGACAGGCAGAGCAACACTTTAAATATACGAAAATTTAAGTATTCTTTCACTCTTTTTGATGTGATTGTTTTGTAAAAAGAAAAGTGCATTCAGATCAATTCAATTGTGTCTACCTATGATCGACCTTGATGTCTACACTCGCAGAGCACTCACTCTAAATATAAATAGAAAGTTTAAACCGAAGTATGTTAATTAAATACAAATTAAAATAAAGCAATTGCGTATTTTACCGTTTCTTTATAATATCTTAAAAACTTAGAATATTTTAAGTAAAGTGGAATAACCAAACACTATCTTCAAATTATAAATACTTCACTTCTCTGTAGAAGCTTACAGTTACTCGGCCGTCTCCACAAAGTGTAAATTTTTGTGTAATTTGACTAAAAACCAACTCACTGGGGATGGATGGATCCAAATGGATTGAAAAGCTTGGAGTGACTTTTGTCACTTCAGGTTTTTCAATCCAGCTACAGCTATCGCAGTAGATACAGCTATCGCCATCCATCGAATTTACTGTGTTTCTGTGCATCCCACACAACGGAGAGCGATTCGAATGACGGACGGCGACGGATTTCTTATTGATCTTCTTGCGGTATTGCGAAGGGACGTCGCGTTTCATTGCATTTTTGATCGCATGTACCTTGGGAAGTGTTTCGAGGAACTGTTTGGAACAATTTCTGTCGCTGAATTCCGTCATCAATCAACACGACAGAGATCTAACTATCATCCACACCATCTTGATGGTTGGCGTTTCACTACAGTGCGGTTGTCGCGTCTGCAGTGCCTCTGGTGTTCCTGTTCCTGCGGATGTTCATGGGCGTCGGCGATCACTTTTATAATAGGCGATCCGCTGCTCGTTTGCCCCCTTATGATATTAAAAAAACTTTTAAATAAAAACAAAACCGACTTCAAAAAAACTATATTCAAAAACAAGAAACGCACCTAAAAGTATAAAATAATTTTACGCAAAATAATTTTACGACTCGAACACATTTTATTAATTTTTATATGTATAGAAGTATTCACCGCTCTACCATCCATTTAAAGGGGTATGAGGGAATTAAAGTGAGAATTGAAACTGTTTAAACTTTTCCTTATACACACTTGTTTATCGTCATTACTTGACCTAAGTACCTAACGTCAGCGACATTTCTTATCGTTCGTCCGCCCTAGGAGTACAAAAACAAACACTAATGAAAATATACGCTTGATAATTGTAAGGTTTCCAGATTGTTAGATAAGTAAACATGGCGTTTGTTCCTGCCATTGCTTATATATACAATGTGTTTAATTGTCTATTGATCTTCTTATAATCAAATTGAATGTGCATTGTTACAGGTCGGCGCGGTGTCGGCGCAGGACTATGATGGTGAGTGGCAAATTACCTAAATGTTGTGCAGCATAATTTGAAAATGTTGAGTTTGAAATAGAGGAATTTACTTTATATATTGGTTCTGGTATGTATACACATATATAAAAAGCTATATCTTTTTACATTAAGACCTCTGATTGATTTATCAAGGCATACAAACTAAAAACAGAATAACTTTCCTCCTTTATTATCTTTCATTAATTTCACACACTAATCTTTTCTTAACTTCTCACGTAATTACTCATGTCTGTTATTAAGTTACAAAATGTCACATCAAATTGTTTCGCATAATATTTATGTTACAAACTTGCACTCCGACTTTCTTGTTTTATGGCATTTACAGTTTTTTATTATCTACACACTCCTGGCCCCGGTACACGCACGCCCTCACCTTACAGCTAATTAACATTGTAATACTCATTTACTGTAGTTTAATGTCTACACTACAAGGCTACGCATTATTTATTTTTTTACTTCATTTTGTATATTTTTTATAAAATACAGTTTATATTTATTGTCTTTTAAATTATGTCAAATTTTTCAGCCAACGCTTCAAATCCAGACCAAGAAAGATATAAACCAGAGTTTGCTTTTACTGAAATTTATTTGTGATTTTGGAACAATGTTGTATGTAAAACTTATCATTCGTTCTCCGCACAGATTTACTGCTGATATCACATTTATCTCGATATAGAAATGTGACGGATGAAAAAAAGTCATTTTTGTATTACTGAATATAAAATTGTATTAATCACAATCTTAAAAAAAAACGTAAATCTATTCTTAATTGCAGTTTTTTATACAGAAATTGGCGAAAGTATATCATGTCGTCGTCACGAGTCTAGTTTAATTATGACGTCATGACGGTCACTGGCCTCTTGTTATTGTGTACAAGTAGTATACTACGTTTTCCTGTTCGTAAATCGCGACTAAAGGAAGGCAAAAAGTGTCAACGGACAAATCTTTGTAAAACGTTGTTTTTATTACAGTAACCGACATTCAGTGCACGTTTGCCAGTGGCGGCTCTGGGCTCCGTGACTCGGTGACGGCGCTGCTGCGGAAACCCGAGGGCTTCAGGGGCGCGCCGCTGTTCGCGGACGACCGCGCCACCGACCCCATTGCGGATCCCGTCTGCCAGATACGATCCGAGCCAGAGGACCCTACCGGCCTACTCTACAGACTTCGAATAACAGATTTCACGAAATGCGGCGTATTGAAAAGAAATGTAAGTTCAATAAAAGTTGTAATTATTTCGATACTGCTTATAAAGCTTCGAAGATCTCGCAGCAGAGGAAAAATGTCAGCAATATAAAACAGAAATCAAAAACGCTCGAAGATTCTCCGTCCACGCCATAAAGTGGTACAGGCAGTTCAGCAAGAAATATACAACCCAATAAAACGCTTAACAGTTAGTAATGAAAAGTTATACATTTGTTAGAGGAAATAGATGACCTATTTCCTTTAACAAATGTAAAAGGAAACATAAGGAGAGATACATAAGTATGTGTTGTAAGTTCCTTAACGCATACATTGTTGGTCGAAGTATAGTTGCACCTACAGTTTAGTGGTTACCTTTTAAAACGTCTTGATTTGTAGCCTCTGGTGGCAATGAGAAAGCGGCCATGCTATCAGCCGCCCTACTTGCAGCTACTAATGTAAACTCTCTACGCTCTATGGAAAGCTCTCTAAGCTTAAATACATGTATTAGTAGATCTAGCTTGACTCAGATAACTACTACGAGCGCTTAAAGAAAGACAGAAAAATTTAATTAATTTCCATGTTTAATTTTGTCTCATCTATCTACTCTTTCGATTGTTTAAATTAATCAGAAGTAGTTGAAGTGGTGAAAAACACAATACCAACAGTAGGCAAGTTTTTTTAGCACTATTAAAATCTGTGCTTGACCGGAATCTCTTTTTTTTTTTCGGCGAATATCTATATTGTACGTTAATAATTTAAAAAAATATCCTAAATATAGCCTACTAGATACTTAGCTGTCTAATTGCTTGTATATATGTTTCACATAGAATTTGTAAAATTGTAAGGGGAGTCATTGGCTTCTTTAATACAGGTAAACCTAGTAAAGGAGCCAAGGCCACAATGAACCAGCTATGTGGAAAGTGTAAAATAAAGATTTTATTATTATTAATAGTGAAAGAATTGTCAAGTAATTTAAGAGTTTTAGTCATTACGAACCAAGAAATCTTTACATTTTATAATAATACTAGTTGTCCCGGCGAGCTTCGCTCTGCATATGCATGTATTATACATATTAGCCTTCCTCTTGAACCACGCTGTCTATTGATGTAAACCGCATTAAAATGCGTTGGGTAGTATGAAAGATCTAAGCGAACAGACATTGAAAACGACTTTGTTTTATACTATGTAAAGATAAGATACTATAAAAGATAATTCAATTCGGTACTTATTTCTTTAAAGGTATAACATACCCCTCGTTTATCGTATCATTAAATTGTCTACGAAATAATTATATGTACGAACGAGATAATAACAAATTGTAGGTCACGCGAATTTTGTAGTAGGGGGAACGTCTTTAAAAATATTGCTTACTCATTGAGTTTGAAAAGCTATCGATGTCTGACGCATTCTTAGTTTGTTGTGTCATCGATAGATAATAAGACATTCCGTTAAATATAACAGTATGAAGTGTACGACCTACACACGACGAGGCATTCAGCCGTATTACCAAGCCGCCTCCGCCGCGGGGACCGGTATCCCAGATACTAAGTATTGAGGTAAAGAGAAAACTTAATGTCAATAATAATGTTGCAGCGATTAAATCAAACAAAATATCATTCATATACAAGCGACAAATATGAAGGCATTTGCATAAAGGTGATTTAATAGACGTCAAGTAAAATATAGAGAAAATGTTAGGTGTAACTCCGACCCCTGTATGTATTTGTAAGATTTTTTTACATTTACAACGCGTGCGCATAACGTGTGTAGTATTTTTACCCGTTGTATTATTATATATTCACACATTCATGTTTTATCTCATCTCGTGCATCCCTTCAAGTTTCGCGAGATATGAATATTTGCTTGAATATTTTAATCGTTATTTAATCTCTTTAGACTTTTTTTTTGTAGTAGAATTGAGAAAGGTATGTTTCGGTGGTTGGTGGTACTCAATTGACTTCTGAGTTCTGACAATATTGTATTAATTATTCCACTGCTCTAGATACAGCTGTTTTAATACTAAGCTTTCTATCCTTTTATTAACCTACTGTTCATACATGCCGTAATTAGATTGTAACGTATTTCTCACCTCGATGCATCATAAGCAGTCGTCAAACGTCGCCATATAATTTCCCGGACGCTCTCATTTCCACCACATAACGACGTATCGTTCCTCAGATTCATACAAAAAGATAGGAATGCAAATAATATGCATAAACTGGAACTCAGCAACCGCCATTTGTACGGTTTTCCTACAAACGATCGTTTTAGTTCTCATTTATAGACGTTTATGTGACTTGTACTCGGAATATTTTATATTGCGCTGACAGTTTTGTGATACTGCGATACTGATGACATAAGATTATGTATTAGAACGAGAACCGACAGCGTTCTGACCTTCGTATAAAGAGACGGTATAAAACCTAAGAGTTTCTCTGTACACACAGTATAGTACATACACAGTCACAGATAAACTAATATATAATTGTATGATCTACAATTTTTGTTTGATCTCTTATTATGATAAAACTCACTGTTTACTACAATAAATCATAATTTTTGACTTTTCATATTATTTTTTTAAGCAGCGGAGGTATCGCTGTGGACTTTAATATTTTATTTGTACTGGTGTTCCCCTGATTTGTACCAATTTTCAGCTGTATGCGAATCACTACATGCTGAAATTGCCTTTCTTATCTTTTATACTATTATACCTTTAATATGTCTGACAAGGTGAAGCAACCATCGAAATGGTTAGATAACTGAAAAAACATCTTATGATAGTTTCTCAAGTTACATGTATATAATTCAGTAGAAAGTAGTCATAATTTATCATAGTTCAAGGGCGTCAGACAGAGCGGTTGCAAACCTTCAAAGCGTGAGACAATGCACGACATGATTTATAATATCGTACTCAATAAAATATATGAGAACTGTGCTTTATAATTTCACGATATTGAGGTAAAATATCATATATGAATATCTTTCAAAGATACCTTGATCCAAACTCCATATTCGGGGATCGTTTTTACATTGACATACAGATAGAAACTCTCCGGTTTTATACTATGACGAAGGTTAGAAAGTTGTCGGTATATGCGTAACAAAAAAGGTATTAGTTATTAAGGAAAAGTAGTGCTATAATGTACTGTTGTAGACGGTTACATGAAATATAATATAAATGAATAGAATTGCCTTAAACATTTATTACATTTTTCGGAGTGTGAAACTTAAGAGGGAATATATAGTTTCTTTTGTTTTCTTCAATCATAAAAATTCTGTTTGTCAGGGGTTTGTGCACGTGCGGGTATGGTTCCCTCAGTTCCCGGGCGTGGTGATGCAATCCGATCAGGAGCTGATCATCATGTGCAAGCCTCCGGAGCCGACCATCATCGAAAATAAGGCGGCGGGATTCGCTGGCAGCTTGTAAGTAGTTTAAGAGCCCTTCCACTCATCAGTCATTCCCTAGCAATTCATTCAGTCGTCGGTTTCGAATCCTAATCAAGGCAAAAATGTGTAATAACCTTTATGTAAAAATCTTGACCGGCTTTACATTGTAACAAGTCTGTCTGCTTCTATTTATATATAATATCTATTACCCTTAGCCTAGTTAATCCACGCCTACGATCAAAAGAGAAACCTCCTTACAAATTTATTGTATTACAATGCCAATGTTCCACTTGCTAAGTGTTCCTTTAATAGAAAGCTTCGTAAAATATGTCGACGGCGGTGATTCCGCGCCCTTGACACCGGAACTTGTCCTGCGACGAACATTAGCATACTCTCACTGTGAAGTACTAGAATTATAAGGTATCATAAATTTTCTTAGATAAACTCTAACGCCTATTAACCCAGTTGGACGGAGGCAGCAATATATGGTTACTAATTTCATTCACAATGTACAGAGTCTCGTCTACCTAGATACCCCGTGATAACTCAGTGAGCACACTGTCCTCTCGATACTGTCAGTTAATTTTCTAATAGCTATTTAAAATTTAATAGCTATTTAAAATTTAATTTATTAATTGAGCAAAAAGCATTTATTAATATTGCAATTATGTAT
>JWHW01005980.1:62832-89028 GCA_000931545.1 Papilio glaucus
CACTGTTGATATATGTACATATGTATATTTTAGTACATGCTGTTGTAAATTCTAACGCTTCAAGAGTAGAGTGAATACGCTAATGTTAAACTAGTACGTACCATTTTTCGATCTCATCGCGTCAAGTACTCGTTATTCTAATTAAAATAAGTTTTGTAGTTTAGAGTCTTGGTTACATTATGCCCAGACCTGGAAATTATTTGTGTAAACATTTTCAAAAATTACAAATTATGGACTTCGCCAATTATGAAGTTCGTGAAGATATAGAGAGTATTATATATCTCTTATGGTACGCAAATCAAACGAATGCACTTAAGTGTGCATTTTATCGTAGTTCATCGGCCATTTTGTCAAATTGGTCTAAACTCTCGAAACTTTCATCATCACTTTATTTTTCATCCAGTCTTTAACACCTAATCACGTAGACACAGTGATTTCTATTCGCTTTTAGACGATTTTAAATTTGTATTTAACGGATGTGTGTCATACGTATCCCTATATGTCTATTAAATATTTACAATTAGCCCATCTAAGACTTGGAACAAATTTGAAAGAAAATTTGTAGGAGAGGAATATCATTACAGTAATTCAATAAATTTTCATGCCACGAGTAGAGATAAAAGGTCGTCTAAAACGTTTAGTATCGCACTAGCATCGGACTAATAGCGTGGAGCTAAACTAGTAACACGTACAACAAACTGTCCGATGTAATGTTCGCTCGCAGATTTATGCAAGAGCCGCCGCTGCGCCGGCGCGACTCTGAGAGGCAGAAATAGCGTGGGCGGGCTCGTCATAGACGACAGCCATCCGTAGTGTTTATGACTTCCTCAGCCAATGGCCTCCTCTTGCTCTCGACAGTTATCTACTCGATTGTTATCTTAGACTTATTCGCTATCGGATTTTATACCACTAATTAAATTAAATTTATCTATTTATATCAGACAAGACTTCCATATTTGTTAGTAACAATATACTTAAAATTACTTCAGTACATACTCAATACATATATAATAAATTATATTTACATTACAACGTGGGTTTCGACCCAATGTTTGTACAAGGGACTGTCCACATGACTAGATATAACCCTCAGGAGAGTATTGAGGCTGCAGGGCACCTGTCGCACGAGGGACATAGCGTCCCTATCTAAGTCACTAATCTATTAGAACATCACAAAATGAAGTGCCCTCGCCGCGTCTGCCTGAACGCAATGAACTCGAAACTACTAAACTGATTTTAATTCGGTTTTCACCAACAGGCGAATAATTCACGAGGAAGGTTTGGTGATATATTAAGGTTTTGCGTAAATTAGGTGAAATATACCTATGCTCGTTGAAGAAGACCTCACGTCTATGATGACGTCACGTAATAGGCTAAAAACACATAACGACCGAAAGTATAATGTTGCTGTATATGCTCTACTACCCGCGCGGAGCCGGGACGCGTCGCAAGTATATTATAAGCATGCGAATTTACAACCTTTAGTAGTTACGTGTCGTCTAATATTTACATTTAAATTCAAAACAATTCTCAACTTGTAAGTGTATAGGTACGCAGTATCGCTGTCGCCACAAAATTTGACACGTGTTAAAAGTTTTTTATGAGCTCAGCTGACCTCGCGTGGCAGGTACAGCTTAATGGACTCAATAAATCAAAAGACCCCATAACAATCTCTTACTCGTTACACATTTTGTGAATTATATTTTTAACTGATCGTGTTACTGAAGTTATTTAGATTTGGGAATGGGCAGACTTTTCGACTGTGTGAGGAATGGGGCAGACAAAGATTTTTTTGCATAAACTGTTTACAAAAACATGCAATGAATATACTATAATAGCTATATAATATAAAAAGCAAAAAATATACTATATTGAGATTTTGTGACTTTAGCACAATTACTCGTAAAATAGATGGAGTCAAGAGGTTCTATAATGGAGGTGATGTACAGCATGACGCAGCATTGGAAGGCATCCCAAAATATGGACGGAGGATTTGGTCAAGGATGCGAGAGTCTGTTTGATGAGGACGACAAGGTACCATCTTTGTGGCTATTTATGGGGCTTCCTACGGCCAGTAGTGGACCTTCATTGGCTGAGCAGTTGATGATATAATATTTTTTAAGATCAATTTGTAAAATTATATATTCGTAGGAACAAAACGTTGCGAAATAAACACGTTACAGTACAGTTTACAATTTCTTCTCAGCACCTAGGCTGCGAAGTAGGTATCTACCGCCGGTCTCGAAACGTGTGAATAGTTCAATGTTTGTTCAGCTAGTTTACACGCGTGCTTCTCGCAAACTGTAGGTCTCCATCAGTTAGTGGTGCCTTGAACTCGGAACTAGGGCGAGACCTTACGTCTCAACTAATGAGGACTAAAAAATCTTTAGGGTCGAGAGTACAAAAAAATCAAACAAACGCAACATTAAATCACATTAAATGACGGTTAAGCCTATATACATTGTGAAATATTTTCTTTATAGAGTTGTGTAAACTTAAAACGATTTCTTGTAAACAGTATCTGGTGAAATTTATAAAATTATATGTTGATTAAGTATTGTAAGATATTCGAACCTACAGGTACTTATTGTACATTTAACAAATTATTATTCATCAAGCACCGATAGCGGAGGGCCCCGAGGACCTCATCTTCGGCAGCGTAGATGCAATAATATGAATCGTTAAATAAGTGTCGTCAAAAAGTTGACAGTGTTACGACATTCCAAGTTATTACCAAAAGACTTAAACCTATTACCAAAACGGAAAGGCGTTCTCACAAAAAAGTTTTATAGTCATGCACACGGTGATTTACAACTCTACTTTTAATTTCACAGCCACCTCCGTCTCCCTTGCATCTGGAAGCATTGGCTTGCTATGGAACCTATGAAGCAATTATGAGAGTCGCACCCTTTTATGTGTATTTTTATTAATTTTAAATGTGTAAACCGTTATTGAACGAAAGGAATATAAGAAGTATTTTACTTAATTTCTTTGGTATGAGTTGCCGTTACTTAAGTTTAATTCCCGAGGAGGGTTTGTGTCAGGCAGGCGGCCGGCCGTAAAAACTGTAGCCAAAACCTATTCAGTATCGACTACGTTTATAGTGTGCCAACCTCACATGAGTGGGAAAATGGCAGAGAGATGGTGAGGTCACCGTTAGTTAAGTACCTCCCTCGCCGGAAGATTGCTTTCGCGGATCCCATCTCGCCTATTCTAGTAATACGCAAACTTTACTGTGTTCTGGTGTGCAAGGCGTTGTAGACTAATGTTTTTTAAGCTAAAGTAATGCAATCGCTAACCCTTTAACTACAGCCAGGAACATCTCTAGTTCACAACACTAGTTCTCTACTTTTGTCTCTACTGGGGCAGACAAATAGAGAGTAAGTTTATTGCCATATACCGAGCACAAAAGTAACCAGAGTCAAAACAAATATTTCTGATTTTTAAAAGCAAACAAAATGATATTCTCTGCATGCTCTCGTTATAGGACTCGTCATAGGCACAACCTATTAGATCAAGGAAATTCGATGGTGTAGATTTTTTATAATTTACAATTCACATTCTGAGGTCGCACAAGTTTACTTTTATACCAACCGACGTATATTGATAATGATTTACAGTATATTCCATCACATTAGGAAGTACAAGGAGTATGTTACAACATACAAATAATATCTGAGATTGTCAAGAGCTGGGATGTTACTAACCAGATGTCGACACGTGGTGGGTCCCGCTTGCTGCTCAACAAAAACTTCGCTCGGTTCAATCACCGTTTTGAAACATTTCTTTATTTATTAACATTGATTCTACTAAGGAACTAATCATAGACATACTTCATTTTATTGTTAAAATGCGTCACAGCGTGTTCGCATAAAATATTACCAGCACTCTTGACCAATGGCAATATGAAAAAAATCAAATAAGTTATGTCAGGATCATGCCTAACGGTATATGTGGTACAAAGGTAGCCAGATATCGCGGATGAGTTATTCGTGATATCTGCCGAACTCTCTGGCCTACAGACATGAGTGTTTGTATGTGTTTTATTTAATTTTAAGCGCGGAGACGGTACTTTGTACAATTAAATTAAAATTTTGTTTACTTAGCATTCTAGAGATCGAACTTTAAGGGTTACAAACTCTATTCTTTTTAAGCAAAGTTATCGCATGAATTATAAGCCTGTTTTTAATAGTAACGTGTTTGTATTTATAGAGTTCTTTCTTGTGCCAACTCAGGATGGATAGTTTTGATCTTTAACTGTCTAGTCTATAGCTAGTATAAGAGGAATGTAAACCAATAAACTTTATGTTAATATTTCGTTACGAGAAATCGTTCTCACTAATAAAGGAGGAAATCGGCGACGGTTCGCCGAAGCCGTCAGCCGATTACGACTCGAGTCGGTTGGCGAGCGATCCGTTAGTAATCGATCGACTTTTAGTGGCGTGTCAGCGTTTGAAAGAAAAAATGACCATAATTTATTGTCAGCATTGAGATCTCGAGGAAACCCGAACGCGGCACTAGAAAATAAAAAACGTAATAAAATCAGAGATGTTTACGAGCGTAAAATGACGTGAGGCCGCGCCACTTCGCCTTTTTACAAATCTACATGCGCCGTCTACGAATGTTTACTGCATCTCTATACACACTGTATACATACAGGGTACTCGTAACTTATTTTCTTTATAGTCATCGCTCGATGGGCTCGCTCGGCGGGTAATTATCAGGCGCACGCCGAAAGCTAAAGCCATTTGACTGCACCGACCCGCTCAACTTTAAGTTACGTGTTCTTTGTTTGAACTTTCGATAAGTTTATATGAAAGCTTACTCGACGTTAGCTGATATGCCGGTAGAAGGTATTTGTGTATAACAAATAAACAAGATTTCATGACCGTTTACATTTTTAATGATTAAAATACCTTCATCTATTCTAGATTTAGCTTACGTGAACATAACTGATAACGTTTATACATGCAGCTACAAAGCTGACTGTTTCATTATTTATTTAATAAAGAGAATAACTAAGTTGTCATAGCTTAGCGTGGTTGCTTACCGTATTACCAGCCTAGCTCTGAACATATCTGGTAGATACGAGTTCATTTTTATTTTACTGGATATGAAGATCTCTGGATTTTAAACACATAAATTAATGAAAATGAGAATAAAAAAATCATTCATACCTGTATTTGGTATAGTCTAAAATACTTTAATGTTTATTATTTTTTAAAAATATAGGCACTCAAGCCCTTAACCACAGGTAGCGGCCCTTGCACACCTTCGCTTCTTCTACATTCATACATCTCTTAATACCGTCTTTCTCTGATACGTCTCCAATCTGTTCGGTATAAATTCGCGTAGGAGGATTTAAACTAAACCATTGATTAAAAATTCGCCTTTAATGTGATCTACATATACCTACGTATAAAAAATACGTAGGTGATGCGTATATGTACGTAAACGTATAGACTCCGAAACCGGTCGACCGATATCGATGAAATATTCAGGCACAGTACAAGTTCGGTAGCGATCGGATCACAACAATTCGTGCTATCCGGGAAAATTCGGGGCGGACCACTAGTGTGATGTGAGAGATATTCGTCTTTGGTACTTTTACTTAACATATTAACAAAAATTAAGTTTTTGTAAATACGTTATTAACCGATTCGATTTTGTTATTAGAGGCGGTGGTTCGATGCGCCGCGACCATGTGAAGCGGCCGATGAACGCGTTCATGGTGTTCGCGCAGGCCATGCGACGCCGGCTCTCCGAACAGCGGCCCTCGCTGCACAATGCCGAGCTCAGCAAGTCGCTCGGCTCCATGTGGAAGTAAGTCAACAATATGTTATTTAACGTAAAGATTCTGCAATGGTGGACACGTACAAGGCGCCGCAGCGTGGATAGACCTCCCGCGAAATGCATCGCCGACCGTCGCATGCAGGAGACAGGACACATTATTCGCTATTCAACATACAACGATCTTTTACCTGTTATCTATGTTCTCTTAACCGGTATATTGCAAACCCGATGTTATTATATAATATTGCAATTTACTATTGACAATATTCGAGTAAAAATGTCAAGTGCCTGTCTCAGACACCGAGGCGCGGCCGGCAAGGGCTGTGAAAGTAGCGGGTCGCTGGGCGGTGCGGGCACGGCACGGGCGCGCGTGCGGCCCCCAGCCGCGCGGCGTGCATCGATTGTTTACTCATTAAAATGCCCGCCGCTCGATACCATCTCTTAACTGTCTCTAAAATCGAGATCCAACCGAACCATAATATCACTGCTCGATTCGCATATTTTGTATAGACTCAGATCAGCTTCATAATCAGTGATGAATATTTTTCAAATTAGTCATCGATCTCTTGTAGAAAGTAAAGATAAGTAACTGAAGATATTACATTTATACATGCTTGTAATTGTGACGTTCATTGACCTATTATTGCGACTATGATTGAATATTGGTTCTAAGGTGCGTCGTTAATATTGCTCTACTAAGAGGTGGCTACCATAGCCAATTCAGGTTAGCGTATCTACAACAGTATAATTATTAAGTATTATACTTATACATACATATATACTCGTACAATACAGATGCAATAGCCCGACCTGCCTATTGGAACTGGAGCACGATGTTCCTATTAATTGTTATGATTATTTGACTTATTAAAATTATGCTGTCCTATTAAATATAAGTATCCTTAATTTATTTCTGTAAAGAGTATAATGATCACAATAAAAATAGCAAACAGACTCCCTGATTATACAGTACTACTACTCTCAAACAGTTTCACAAAACCATAAAAACAGTACGTATGGATTTCCGAACATCGGTTTTGACACTCGTACAAGACGATACGTTATTAATAGTTGTGCGACATACATAAATATTTAATGTCTTAGTCTTTTCTAGGGGATGATGGGGTGAAAAAAGACTTGTGTGTGATTTAATGACTAAATTATAAGTTGAATTGCGATTCGTAGATATCTATTACTAAAAAAGCTAAAAAAAGTTAGAATTTACAAAATTAAAAATAAATCACAAATGTAAAACAAGGACGACAAAATTTAAACTTAAAATCACTGTTAGAGGTTTGGGCCATTCGTCACGCAATGTTTTCAAGTTTCGTTACAAAGTTTTGTCTAGATTGGATTTTATCCGGACAAAAATTAAAAGTTCTCTTGAAAGTTTGCAAAACTAAGCCAAAGTACAACCAAACATTCTTAATTTTTTTTTGTGCAAATATAAAAGCATCATCATTGTCAGCCTGTATAATCCACTACTGGACATAGGCCTTCCCCAATGACTTCCATAGCATGCGGTCACCACATCCAGCGGCTTCCTGGCGTTTTCACGAGGTCCAGGTAGATGGAGGCGCCCTACACTTCTAGTCTCCATCCGTGGACTCAATTCCAAGATCTTCTTCACTCATCTAACGACGCTAGTTCGATAGATGCACCCGGTCTATCCATTGCCACTTTAGCCTATTAACTTTAAGAACTATGTCGTCTACTTTAGTTCTTCCTCGAATTTCTTCGTTCCGGATTCGTTCTATCCTTTAGACAAACACCGAGCGCCGCTCTCTCCATCGCTTGCTGTGCGTCTTAAAAGCATATAAATTTTACATATTCTACTGTAATAATTTACAAAATCATCCTTCGCTCATATATAATTCAAATTTAAACATTTAATCGTACAAAGTACAGATCGTAAATGAGTAGATCATTTGGCATAAGCGTTCATCGAATGCATTAATATTAATAGGAGTTTCTGGCAATGGTTGGTAACTAGAGCTCGTAAAGACAGCGGCCACCCGCGCGCCAAGCCGTGCTTGACAGTGTTGTGACTCAAAAGTTTCGAGACGACCCGCAATATAGTTCCAAATCAAAGAACAATAAGGAAAATGAACGTCACAACGTGATTGTTACAGTAAAATGAATTATAATTGTTTATCAATTTCGTAACTTACGTATAGGTTAGGTAATAAATTAGGTATATGTTTCCATTGTCATCATCTCAATTAAACGGCGTAGGCAAGCCGTGAGAAAAAGTTATATTTTAGGCCGAACTTGATCGCGTCGCTAACGAACATTGAAAGTTTTGTTTAGAGGATACCCTTCAATTAAAATCTTTTATGCAATAACTATGTTTTAAAATCATGAAACAAGTGAAGTATATGTACACGCATGTCTATCAACTATGGCAGTAATTTTTTATAACGAGAACCAGCGTTCATAAAAGTTCAGTTTTTCAATATAGTTCGCACATTCGGCGCATTATGACGTGGAGCCTTGACTACATCATCATCATCACTATCAGATTACATTTTAATAGGATCGTGTTTGTATCAGAATAAAATTTTGTAATTGACAACTTCGTAAAATAAAAGTATAGTGTTATAAGTGATCGAGAAGAGGTCGATAGTGTCGGGAGTGACTGTTTCCAGACGCCGGCGGCTTCTCGCGCTGCGCTAATGTTGCGTGAGCTGCACTCGAATGCAGCCACTTAGCTCCCAGCTCGACCACTGCATGCGCACATGAATTACTGCCGAAAGAAAAAACTGCTGCACAGATTATAGTCGATACGACAGCAGTAAACACTAATCGTCTTAGTCTAGAACAGCATATTTAACTAGCGCCCTGTCTTCGCATGTGTAGTAGTGCCACCGACATTGGTTTTTCTGTCGTAACGCTACCAGCTTATTACACACACCATCGTCATATTCAATTTACATAGAAAGTTGATGATGTATATCCTAAACTTTTACTGAATATTGAATGATAAAAGACGTGAAAGCGATATCATTACTTTGAAATTACATAATTCAACTTATCTATACAAATATTTTTCTACGTGTTGTTAATACACATGTACAAATGCATCTAAAGTTTGACCCTTTTTTCACAGAAGTTTAAGCGAACAACAGAAACTGCCGTTCGTTATACGAGCGGAGAAGTTACGAACTCAACACAAAAAGGAGTACCCGGACTACAAATACCAGCCGAGGCGTCGCAAGCCGCCGCCCACCGCCTCCTCAGCGGCGAGACTTAAACGTGAACCTTCTCCAGAACGGGAGCAAATAGACTTCTCGCGGATAGATGTCGACGGACCATTGCTGCCCGACGGACCACCAGATGGCGCTGAGTTAGATCAATACTTGAAACCGACCACGGTACCGGATTACCACGAAATGCAACCGCATTATCCCACCCACGGCCTCCCATATCACGCCTCCGCTGTGTTTACTCCGGTTCCGTCACATTTGCATCCTCCTTGCACAGACTGGCAACACTACGCACGTCCTTAGAAAATGAAAATTAGTGGTTTTCTAAATGTTACAAATACTAGAACTTTCAACTAGGAACTAGGTAACATCTCTCGTTAAATGTTGAAGTGTGAAAGTTGTAAATTTACAATTGATACCTACTATTGCTGATGTGTTGGGTTATATATTGTAAATATATATTTATATATATTTTATTTGATAGTGAAGCGCTTAACGCTACGCCCAACGCGCACGTGCTTCTAATCAAACTTAATGTTAACACTTCCTAAATAGGAATGTAGGTATACTTTATATTTATACATAAAATATTTAAATAAAAACTTTCATATGGTTACATTTATTTGACTTTAAAATAATGAAACAAATGAATTTTAGGTACGTGGAAATTTTACTTTATATATTTGTGTCCCGACAGTGCATGGAGATTTGCATCCTGGCGTTAACCGATATAGATCATTATCAAGTAAGTGAGGGTGTTAGCAATTTAATCGCATAAAGAAATCGCATAGTTAAGAAAAAAGCTAGGTTTTAAATACAGTCCTCATGTTTCCAAAGCTTATATTATACGCAACAGTAATGTTAAGTAAATTAAAAAGTTACATATATAAATACATTTAAGTTATTATTGTGATTAATTAGTCTTAGATGAATGTAATTGTAATGTTACTTTTTGAATTAAAATCTTTCGAAAAAATGTTTTTCTTTTTTAGTAGCCAAAAAGTATATCAACTGTTACGGATGTAGTTTATTGTACTTATTTTGGTATTTTTTATATTATGTACAACATCCGTAACATCAACGTTGGTATCAAATGGATGATTTAGTGCCATTATCTATCTACTTATTAACTGCATTAAAGTGCAATACATTATTTAAAAATGTTGTATGTTTATCAGGACACATAAATATCCGTTATCGTTGTCTTCATCTATATGCGTCAGTAATGTTAGAATGTACCAAGACGCTGTTTGGGTAGATTGGCGAAAAATCTAAAACTAATATGTGTTAATCGAAGTTGACGTCCTCATCAAAATAATTATAATTTAAATTGTATCGTGTTTTTAAGTTGTTAAGCTTTATCTTTATATCTGTAATTTGTGCAATTCTTCGAAATACATGTAGGCATGTCGTGGCCGAGATGATAGGGTGCGACCGCCGCCCGCCCGGCTTCCGGCGGCCCCAGCGCACAAAGCCTCCCCTTGTTCTATATATCTTATCACTCTCACATTTTTCGCGACCGATGCTAATGAGGCCAACTTATATATCGATGACTTGTAATTATGCGCTTTTAAGATAATATATGTACTTTCAATGAGGCTGATTTATATAACTTGATCTAAGTTCACGGTGGATCGTAGATAGCGTTATTGGAGGTCGAAACTCTAGCTGAGTTTAATTGTTATTGCTTTAACTTTATACTGCCACGTTTGAAATGTTCCTGAAAGTAAAATATAAAAATATTATTAAGGTAAAAGGAAACATTTGTACAGTACCTACACTAAATCTCAGCTAATAAGGGTTTCCGGTGCTAAGGGAGCTTTCTCCAATTTTGTTTTTTATTACAATACTACTATTTAAATAAACATTATAATCGATTCATACATTTTTATGATTAATTAAGAAACAAATATAATGAATACAGTAATTTTACTTAAAAATCTGGAACTAATAAAGCACAATTGGCCACAAATAGTCGAATTCAGATATTTTAGACATCACCAGAGATAAAAACTGTATTGAAACGTAGCTGTTATGAATTTGTAATGGTGCATAGTGATGTGGGATATTAAGATTGAGTGCAAATGATGCGCGAGGCGCGTGCGGCGGCGGCGGCTCGGATTTCACACACGCTGCGTTTGTGCCTGTGACTGTGTGTGTGTGTCTGAAACGCAGACGGAAGATATCGCTTAACCATCAGCCTTTTTTGTAGACAAACACATGAGATATTAATTACTGAGGCGGAGGTTGCCATGCCCAATTTTACGCTTTAATATGCTACATTTTTTTTTAATCTTTTAGAAAAATCTATTTGGCAACGCATGTCATGTTCAAAAACTTTACTAATCAAAACAGCCGAATAAATTTTGTGTTAGGCAGCCGATAGCCGATTTATTTTTCTCTATGATCTTAAAGATAAAATGGCCTTACATGTACCTAATAGAGAAAAAAGAAATAATTCCGCATGATATACGAGTTCCAATTGGAGTAAACAGAGGTTAAGGCTATTATCCTCCCCGGAACGGACCATCCATCCATCACAGATTGGAGACGTCTGCTCCAAATTTGAAGTCGCCGTATCGATTCAATATTACGGATATCGTACCCATGGATTTTTTAGAACGAATTGATTTTTAAACAGTGCTTCTAGATGTTAAACAATGTGTGGCTAAAAGAAAGTTCTACAAGTGGTGACGCGTGTGAAATGACTTCTCCGATCTCATTGAGCTACCAGCGCCTGTAAGCCGACACCACGGCGTCTGGTGAGCATCGTGGGGAAATCAAATCCAAACAATCATGCGCCGCCGAGTGCCGACATGTGCACAATACATCTGTAACGTCCAGTAATTAATAACGTATGACTTATATGGAATCAAAGTTCGCGTACAGCGTTTGATTAATCTATTCATGATCTTATATAATTATTTTTATCCTTAAATATTTTACGATCGTTTTAAATTTTGTTAAAAGTAAAAGAGTCGATGAAGAATTCGACATTGTTTAATAACTTTGCACAAGTGCACTGTAACAATTTAGAAAAAGGGGAATTGCGTAAATTGAAGTATTTAATTATTATATTTTATTAATACTAATAATAATTTTACTAAATACAATATTATGAATTATTAAAACTATTGAACGGCGAAATGTTCGGCTATGCTATTCGGGCATGTTGAAAGGATGAATGAAGCGAGAGTAACGAAACAAATTCATGTTGCAAAAGTGAGTGGCAGCGTTGGTAGGGGACGTCCGACTTATATCGATCAGATTAGTAACATACTAAAGAAGGGCGATATACCCGTATGAACGGTGAACTAACAAAACACTTTCGAGTAATAACAGTTATCAAAAGAAAATTAGTATCTATTATTACATTTTTTTTTGAGAAGTAAACAAACCATTTCCTGGCATGATTTATATTGTACAAGTTTTAGTTCTGCTCATGTTTGCTACGTGTAACGAAACAAAGAACGTACAAATAATAAGTATACAAATACAGATTTACTGGTGAGATCAATTTAGCAAATTCTCAAAATGTTGATTACGCAGTTTTGATAAATCTAAGCGTTTAGAATACCAATAATGCCACTAAAAAGGACGCCACGTAAATCGACAAATGCCGCTACACTAGACGTACAGCCATTACAGATGCACAGTAGTACACATGTACAGATGTCAGTGCACAGAGGGTAAAAAGAAAAAGAGATCGGTCGGCAGAATAGTCCGACCTCGCCGACCTTAAAAACACCATCCTGGATGTACTGAATGAATTACAGTCCACTGTGAGTGAAATGAAAGAGCAGAACGTCAAACTACCGGAGTCTGTGGATTTCACCACCCATAAATATGATGTAACGCTTACAAAAACGAAACAAATGGAGGAATCAAGAAAAGAGGATAAAACATTTCCACACACAACGTTCCCTAGAAGACAAAATAGATAAACTAGAACAGCAATGCCGTGCCACGAGTATAGAAATTCGCTATATACTTAAAAAGAATGGGGAGACTAAGCAAGATTTACTAAATACTTTAAATGACATTTGTAAACTTATACAAATACCGCCCCAAGAGTCAGACGTAAAAGACATATTCAGAAACCACAAAAAAACGACCAACTCCTCAGTTATTGTTGAGTACAGTACAGTTAAACATAAAGAGTCTATATTAAAATAATAAAAAAATGTAATAAAGAAAACAGTAACAATAAATTGAACATTTCGCACTTGAACATGCAAGGGCCTAAAGTGCCCACTTGTTTTTCAGAACATTTGTCTTCTAAAACTAAACGCCTATATTACTTAGCACGACAATTTGCTTCATAAGAAAAATACAGGTTTTGCTGGACAACACACGGAAAAGTCTACCTAAGAAAAAACTTTTAAATAAAAACAAAACCGACTTCAAAAAACTATATTCAAAAACAAGATATGCACTTAAAAGTATAAAATAATTTTACGCAATTAAACATAAGAATCAATTCTTAATCATATTCATTTTTGGAGTCGGTGTCAGCTGTGTTTGGTCGGATCAACATATTTATTACCCAGGCGAAGCCGGGGCAGGTCACTAGTATAATTTATAGTTCATTTGTAAAATGTTTTCTTAAGGCATCCTCGTATATTGGTATTTCCTTAGCTGACGCTGACACCGACTCCAAAAATAAATATGATTAAGAATTGATTCTTATGTTTAATTGCGTAAAATTATTTTATACTTTTAAGTGCATATCTTGTTTTTGAATATAGTTTTTTGAAGTCGGTTTTGTTTTTATTTAAAAGATTTTTTTTCTCGATTTTTAGTGAATCTAATTTATATTGGGCTTTTGAAATCACTTGCGCGAAGTTTTTACTTACTTTGTAGTTTAAACTTTTGATATCTTCTAAACTATTGGTCAGAATGATATACTTAGTTGAAGAAACAATTATAATCTACATCAAATTTTCTTGATAACTAACACATTTAAATGGATAAGGATTCATACCGAACACGAATAATCGCGTAGTAAGTATCGAGTGCGTTTTAATTAAGGTTTCCTAAGATAAAAATGGTTATTGTGAGATAATTAAAGAAGATAGGTATATGTAATCGCGGACTTTTATTTAGCTTATGTAAAGAGCTACAATTATTTCATACATCATTTTAATGTAAGTCTTATAGTTTAGCCTACGTAAGCCAAGAAAGTAAAATTCAACGTTGTCATATTTTGCATTATTAAGAATAACTCAAAAACTTGACTAAAAAAAATGGGACCAATCGACAAGCATTAGCTCTCGAACAAAAAAGAATCATCGAAATCGGTTCACCAGGAGCGGAGTTCTGAGGTAACAAACATAAAAAAAAACATACACACGAATTGAGAACCTCCTCCTTTTTGATGTCGGTTAATAAGAAGAGGGCTCTCCGCTTAATCGAATCGAATCAGAAGATGAGATTTCTAAACTTAAGCTAAAGGAGTGACTAGTACAATGGATTGAATTTAGTTTACAAATTTATTTTATAACCATGAACATGCTTCATGCTTATAAAATAAATTTAAGGTTATTCCAAAAAACATTTTTCGTGTAGATTTATACATTGTATTTTTCATTTACTCATTTAACTTTTGTATCATTTACACCAACCACACACCAGCACAAACATCTCACTTTTATTACACACAAAATTTATTTCGTGTGTAATAAAAGTATAGTGGTATTTCCAAACCAGTACGACAAGAAGCGAGCCTATCTCTTTCTGAAAGGCCGGCAACGCATCTGCAGTTCCCCTGGTGTTGCAGGTGTCCATGGGCGACGTTGAGCACCTTGGTGTTCCCGCTGCTCGTTTGCCCCCTTCTCTTATATAAAAAAACACAAGCGCAATCTAAACATAGAGTACATCACTTATTCCACATCCAAACAAAACCTACACTCTATACCCCTCATTTTCACTACGTTCAAACTCAACCCATAACCATCATATTATGTCCTTTTTATAAATACCAAAAACATAGATTAATGTAATGTCTTTGGGTTCTGGTCAACGATAGAATTTTATACAGATTTAAATTATATGTGAAACTGAAAACAAAATTATATAATCAAACGAATAGTGTACAACTTGTTTTTAATTCGATTTTTTGGATACTTTGATGGGACAATTGACCTCGACAATATAACAGATGCAGAGTGTTTTAGAATATCAGATCCTTGGCTTTGCAAGTCCCTCCTACTTTGTAATCAAAGTGAATTAAATTCTCTGAGTATATTGACGGTAAATATAAGAAGTGTAAACCGCAACTTCGATGAATTTTTCATTCATTTTCATATCACAACTTAAGATTAAACTAGTACATCTATTTCAATCTTAAGTTCGTGTGTTAATTGTGCTAACAGAGTGTTGGCTAGACGATAATAGTTTACCTCCTTTTATTGATAATTACACAGGTTATAGAACGAAAACAGTGATTAACCAAAATGACGGAGTAATTATATATTCTTACACAAATCTAAGTACTTCTGTTTATGAACAGATAGCGACTGAGGGTAACCTCTTAATACTTAAGATAGATAACGAGGTTACTGTAGTTTGCTCGTACAGGCCACCTAGTTTTCAAACCCGAGGATATACCTATATATTGAGTCCTTACACGATATACTAAATGAAATAACAACCAACATAGTCATCTTAACCGGTGATATCAATTTAGATATCATGACGAACAGTGTGAAGGGGCCGAGTTCTGAGTATTTAAATATGCTAGCTACTTTAGGCTACAAGCAGTGCATAAATAAACCGACTAAGAAAAACGCGTGTTACGTGTCACTTTGTGGTAGAAGGTATTAATCACATAATTAAAACTGCAGTATTTGATGAGTCCATGGACCATTCTCCGATCCTTTTATACATTAATAAAACCAAAGTGCATAAAACAAAAACTGATTACAATATTTAATCATATTGGAATTTTAGAATATTTAAATAAAATAAATAAACTTTCGTCTTATCTACGTTCATCTTCATACCTTTACCTTCTAATGAATCATTCACTATATTCAGCATAAGTTATAAGTCCTCCGCCGATGATGCAAACACAATCTGGTCATCTGCGTACAAGCGACATTTTACAACTAACTCACCCATTCTTAATCCACACTCTTCGTCTTTCAAAGCTTTCAAACAATCATCCATAAAGAGATTGAACAGCCACGGGAATGCTACACAGCCCTGTCTTACACCTTCATCGATGCTTAACCAGTCTGAGTAGGCCCTGTGAATCCTAACACAAGCAGTAGAATCTTTATAAAGATACTTTAATGCTTGTTTAAGGTCACTGTTCAATCCAAACTCAATTAAACTTGACCACAGATCATCTCTTTTAACTTTATCATAGACCTTTTCTAAGTCTACGAAGGCGCAGAATTTTTTTTGGTTTACAGCCAGAAATTTTTCTGTGATCATATGTTAAGAAAAGATCTGATCCATGCAACCCTTTCTTTTTCTAAATCCTGCTTGCACATCCCACATTTTCTTTCATGACTCAATCAGTACCTTAGCATAAAGTTTTCCCACAATGCTGAGATAATTACAACTTTAAAACATTAGTTGTTAAATGCGACATATATTAATTAATGTAAATAAAAAATTCTTATAGGTTAGATAAAAATTAAGTTTTGTGTCACTGACCTTCTCATTGGTTGGCTGAACAATAAAAACTTCTAACTTTTAAGTGATTTAAAAAAATGACACATAGGTACTGTCAAATTGTCAAATTAAACAATTTGTTATTATCACTCATTTTGAAGAGTGATTAAAATCTTTAAATTTATGTTTTGGAAATGATTTCAAGAAGCTATTCATGAAGTGTGTTTAAATTTCAGTATTAATGGCAAATTTACCGAATGGCTGGCTTCAGCTGGTAAGTACTAAGTGTTATTGATATTCAATTAATAGCAAGTACTTCGAGACTGTGTGATTATTGTCTTCCTTTAAGTAGTAATTGTACACAATTGTTTAATTTAAGATAACAGGGTTTAATGTACACGTTTGAATTGTTATTACAAGCTGACAAAAAAATTCAATTTACTATTATAAGTATGTGAAACTGGAGAAATATTCCATTTGTTAGAATAATATATAAGATGCATAACTTTTACAGGTACCTCTCTGAAGGCTTCCAAGTAATCATTGAGAAGTCAAAAGAAGATAAATGTTCATTAAATGATGTACAGTTACGGTTTCTTTGCCCAGATGATTTAGAAGAAGTAAGTATTTATGTACTGTATTATGTACTTATGAATCATACCATATTTTTCACAAACAGCACTCTAAATGTATTTGATGTTATTTATATTTTTATAAGATTTTGATACAAATGAGAACAATTTTTTCCTTTATTGTGTTCTATTATTTATATTCACACCTGATTTATTTACTTTTTCAACTTGGTCAATAGAAATGAATCTCATTGTAATGTAGCTTGAATTAACTGAGGTAAGTATAAGTTTCGGTAGTTAGAAGAAGTGCATAGGCACTTACACTTGCATTTTTTTCAGGTAAGATCACTATGCAGAGATTGGTTTCCAATAGAATACCCACAGTCCTGGTATGAAGACATTACATCTTCTGAAAGATTTTTTGCACTTGCTGCAGTGTATAAAACTCAAATAATTGGACTCATTGTTGCTGAGATTAAACCATATCTGAAATTAAATGCAGAGGACAGAGGAATACTATCAAGATGGTTTGCATCAAAAGACACACTTGTTGCCTATATTTTGTCACTAGGTAAGAGATCATTTTCTAAATTTTAATATCACTATTTTGTAATTATACTGAAATTTTATGTAATGTAAAACCTTACAGAATTGATATAAGTTAAGTTTGTTTGGTTAATAATTAATCTTTCACATTGGTAGAGCCTAAAACAACTACATCTGTTGCTCGAATAGGCTGGCTCGACCGGTGAAACACCACAACCTCATAGAAAACAGGTGTGAAGTAGAAGTATTCTGTGTTTCCCCTGATGAGTGAGGCGCTGGAGGCCTAATTTCAGTCCTCTTACCCTTCCCACCCTTTCCTCGTAAGGATGCGATGGGAACAGGAAGAGGATTGGACAGGGAGGTGTTAATGGGAAAAAGGAATTATCCTTATTCCTGTCTATGCACTCCTCTGTTCGTTAAACATAGGCAATGCATCTGCAACACATGTGCTTGTTGCGGATGTCTATGGGTAGTGTTCACTTAACATCAGGATTACCTGATTTATGATTTATATTCCATTAAAAAAAATCTAAATTTAGTCACAAATAAAAAGTTAATCTACATGTATGTGTGTAGTGAAACCACTATTCTCCATAGAGAAACAATATTAAAACATGTGCAAGAAGCAGATACGTTCCCTACCTTTAATGGACAAAGGAGGGGAAAGAAAATGGATGTTTCCTATTCCCACCCATCCCCTTCCCGTTCTATCCTCTTCCCATTCAATCCTCTTCCCCTTCCAATCCTATACTTATTAGGAAAGTAAGGAGTATAAATTGCATTGACAGCTTCAACAGTGGTAGCCACCAACAATAACATCTATTGCATGAACGGGCTGGCCCAATAGGTGAAATACAGAAGACAGGCATGAAGTAGAAGTATGCTTCTACATTTCGTCTGATGGGTGAGGTGCCCTAGGCCCAATCACCTTTTACTTTCTAGTTGCTAATTCTTTGTGTACTGTTTTCCAGGAGTAGTAAGATCGTACAGGCGCTCCGGCGTGGCGACGATGCTTTTGGATGTCTTGATCAATCACTTAGCGGGACCCATTGTCCAGCTCCCTCATGAACATCGAGTCAAGGCGATATTCCTTCACGTACTCACCACAAACAATGAGGCTATACACTTTTATGAAAAGAGAAGGTACATTTAACACTTTTTTTAGAAATTTACATATTTATGTAATGAATTGTAATTTGTAATTATTGTATTTACAGATTTCGATTACATTCATTTTTGCCTTACTACTATTCAATAAAAGGGCGTTGTAAGGACGGCTTTACGTACGTATATTACGTGAACGGAGGCCACGCCCCCTGGGGCATATACGACTACGTAAAATATGTGGCGCGCGCGGCGTGGAGCGGCGGTGGACTTTATCCCTGGATTTGGGGAAAACTCCGTACTGCCCTAACCATAGCATGGCACAGATAGTCAATATAATACTCCTTCGTGAATTATATACTTTAATCCATACACTAACATGCTAATCTTAATGTTAAGTTCACATCAGTAAGATTATTGGCAAGAGTTTGGTCAAAATCATTCCCTAGCACCACCAAATCTTTGTAGGTTTTATAATAATTATATCGTCCAATTTAAATGAAATAATTTATGATTAATTGCCAAATTTCAAAACTGATGACAAACAGTATTTTCATCAAACTTCAAAAATTAAATATGTATTGTTTGAAACATCATAAGCTATTCGTTCACCATTATTTAATATCGAAGCTATTTTTGATCGTAATTTTTAATTATAAGAATTATCTTATGACAACAGTGTATGTTAGAATTGTAAGACCGTTATTTATTTGAATAAATTAATGTGTCATTTACGGACACAGTATAATTTGAAAAGAAATTTAAATAATCTAAATTATAACATGTGATTATTCAATATACATGTGTTTGTTTCTGGTGTATTTTGAATAGGAGAATTTAATTAATTTTACTAGCAACATATGACAATTCATATTGTTCTAGTCCTAAATTTAATTGAAGCAGCATGGGCTTATATAGTCTCATAGGGAAGACTTTGAGAACATAGTATGATTTTGTGCCACCAAGACCAAGTGATTATAATGCAACCTTTATAAAAAAAAACTTCTACCAATGTCATGTAATAAACAAGGGATCGACAAATAGTTTTAAGTGAAGTCTGGATATTGGTGATATTTTTTGTCGAAAACTAAAAAAGGGGCTTTCAAACATGAGTAAATAGGGCTAACTATATGAAAATATTATTTTAACTAATTTATAGGATATTTAACAATATTTGGTGCGAGTTTCGACCTTCGGTCCGCCTGTTGCCAACCCCGGGTATAAGTCATATTAAATATATTTGATAATCTTACTTATTGGCTTGCATTACGTTCATGTTTTCTTGTAATATTGAACTCTAATTATTTTACTACGATGTAAGCCAGAGATTTGGCGGTTGACATATGTACGTTTAGATCCCTTGTCCAAGCATATTTTTCGATGGATATATGTATATCACTGTAATATTGTCATCTTTACTTTACAATCTTACTAGCGATATTATAAACTGAAGTAAATTGTGAAGCGAACGAACCATTTACAATTTAACGTAATTTTCTCAATAGTTTACAATCTACCTACATAAAATAGTCATGTTGTGTGTAAACTGATTTTGCGTTGCGTTATTACGGGACAGTACAAATAGTGAAGAGTTGTAACGGAAGTTAATTATAGTTTAGATTTGTTAGGTTGTACATCTTAGTTATAAAAAGTTATCCCTTAAAAAGTTTTTATCAAAATATGCATGATACGACAAATTGTAGATGGTTTATAATATGACATACTACAGACTATTTTATACCAAGCAATACTAAATTATGCATTTAGGTTCGGTACAGTTATAGACTAATTCTTTTTTTCATTTGTGCTCTAAATCTCCAAAAAGTTAATATTTGGCCGATTATGTTGAAAAAAATATGAGCTATCTACTAAGATGTGTTGAATTTTAAAATTCGTCTGAAACGCTTCAATTGGAAGTTATTTATAACACTTGGTCGTTTTTAAATACGTTTTTGGAAATTCCTCTGTTATATTTTTAATTATGTAATTCAAATAGAACATAAAAAAAAATTGTACACAATCACATTCGTTAAATTTGATAGTATTTTGTGTGTGAAGATATATAAAACAACAGAAAAAGACTAAGATAATATTTTGACAAAACTGCCGTAATAACACCGCCTGTAATACACCGCACATTTCGTTATACTAAATAATTAGTTAAAATTTCTAGTTTCACTAACAGGTTCTATGACACAGTTATTGTAAAGCAATTCGTTAAAATTGTACGAACTTGAAGAGGGACGGGACATTTTTTTTGGCAGGTGAACGTCTTGCAAAATCCATTGTTTACGGAATTTGCAAACAGTTCACCTGTTAAGCCCCCTCTACCGATAAACATTTCCCAGACGAACCAGCTCAGTTGCATGACTTTATCACTGCTAAACATCGCTCGCTTAACATGTTAATATTTAAATATTTAAATTATTATTAACATATTTCCAACCAAATATCAGTTTGAGAAAAAAATGATGGTTTTGTTAAAACAAAATAACACAAATGAGGCATGTAAAAACAAACTTGTATTTGTCCAATTGTTTATTGGTCTTACTGTGGGTTTGCATATCCGAAACCATTCACACAAAACGTATTGTCATCTCAGTTTTTTTCAGAGAGAAAGATTGAGAGAGAAACCTTGTATCGCGACAAATTTATACGCCAGTGGAAACCCACGGTTAGATACACATACCCTTGCAGAAGGTCATCTGGGAGAGTAAAATCACACATCGTTCCGTTAAATAATAATGTAAAACTACTACTGCTTTCCGGTTTACCGGGCGCTGTATCCCATATAAGCAAATATGGCTCACCATTATTTATCTCAAGGTGGACCTTCTAAGTTTTGGATAGCACCATATTTTTATGGGCAATAATGTCCCACTCATTTCATAGCGCCAATAAAACCTCATACCAAAAACGGACGTTTTCTGGCTTCAAATATTTACATTTCATCTATGTTAAAAGTAAGCATGAAATATAAAATATTCATTAATTAATGTTAGTACATTGGCATATACTAGTATTGTGTACTTTTACAAATTAAGGCACAGTTTACACCGATGTGTACAGAGGGGCATTCATCACCACAGAATGTTATCTTGTATAGAGTGCCATTAGTTTATGCCAAGAAATTGAAAGTAAGGAGCCTGCGTGTTCAAAGATAATGTGGTAAATATTAAATAATAATCACTAATATACTTGATATTGATAAGGCAAAAATTATTAACGACAATAGTGTGAGCGATGAAACTGCATTATTAAAGCCGTCTCAAAATAACAGGTCCGTTTTGAAAGCTGGCATTGCAAAATAATCATCCGATTATTGCGAAAAATTGAAAATAAAATACATGGCTTTGTAATTGTCTGGCTTATTTTCAAATTTGTATGTTTCGAGTAAGCTCTGTTTTTCTTAGCTGACAAAACGGGCCTATTATGTGACGGGTACAGGTAAAGGTTCTTTATAAACTGTATATATACACGATCATATATTGTAGGTTGTTTTTTGTTTAACAGAAATAACAATATTTGTAAATATAAACTAAAATGAATTAATTGTAATTTAGACTCACTGTAAACCAAAGCTTTCATTTTTACATACTTTCTTATTTTGTGTTTTATTAAAGTATTAACTAAATTATTTATTTAAACATTATATGACTACGATTAGTATTACTTTATGGACCATGATTTATTTGTAATTTTCATATTGTGATATTTTATAAAGCAGAAATGTTTATTGAATTACAAAAATCGTTAATCGAAATTCGGAAGTGTTCACAATTTAATGCGACAACAAGACAAGTATAGGCATTTTTTTAACTTCACATAATTGTTTTATAGCTGCACGTTCCTAATTTTTGAACATATTTTATGTTTATTTATATATTTAAACATTTAGTATTACGGAAAAGCATAAGCTTCCAAATAAATATCATTGTTGACAATTATTGTGTCGTCTTGAATTTGTAAAGGTTTACATTACCTCAGATATTCGAAAACCACTCCTGACATCCCAAAACCATCCATGCAGTATTGCGGATGTGCGTATGTTTAATATTTTATTAAAACAAAATAATCTATAAATGAGGTAAAAGTTGTTACTATATAAATATGATGTCATGGCAAAAGAAACACTACCCATCGAAGAACAATTATGAATGAAATGATTTGGCGCAAAGGATTAAACTAACATGTATATATTTTTCCAAAAGAACTGATTTGGTGGCGATCACGGATTGCATTGTTCTTAGGTAGTGGCTCCCAATTACTAGTTCCTCGTAGTTCCAGGTGTTACAAGATTTAATATTTTTATAATCCACATTACCGGAAGGCCGTGGGATATGAGTCACGTTGGACCATCACCTGTGTTTTGGAATGGGTGTTACAAAAGTGTGGAAGTGTTGTTCTATAATATTTCTATTTTTAAACTTATAAGTTAAATACGTCCTTGAGTCATTACTCCATTTAACAAAGACGCTAATAAGGACTACGGTTTATTTGGCAATAGGAACTACAATAAGAAATAATCTCTAATGAAGATATTCGATCTTTTTGCAAGTCAATGGGCAAAAAGCCGTGTAAATGTTGAGTTTGTGCTGACAGATGAGAAAATAGTGCCCAGGTGAACTGATGACAGCAGTGGGAAGGTGGCACGCATCAGTAGCTGAAAACAGCTAATTAGTGAAGTGTTTTTTGCGCCGCATTCATATAGGTAATTAAAAAAAATACATGATTTTATTTCCCCGACTCCTTTTTTTCCAGCCGACCTTAAACCATACTAGTCTTCATCAATGTGTTGTTGATAAAACTCGCGTTCGAACGAAGTGATTTGCATCTTTAGAGCTCCGCCTCACTAGGACGCCATTATGGCACTCTGGCGTTTGACCGTCGTCATGGTGTCTCGTCAGTCAGTATGTTAACGTTAATATTAAGAAAACTTTGGAGACCGTTTGCCGACTGAGTAAGTGAGGCAAGCTGCAAGTTGCATTTTCACGTGTACATTTTAGTGGTAGCGTCGCCAGGCCGCCAGAGTATCCAGTCGTCATGTAGGAAGCCGTAGCTCCTGGCCTCTTCCAAATTAGCGATGTCGCCACACCGTAGCCAAGTGAGTTTTACGGCTATGCATTTCGACATTTACAAATTTCTGTTAGAATACGAAGTCGGTGATATCGCCATTGTGAGGACGCTAGTGAGGCTATTATTGTGCGTCCATTGTTTTCGTCTTATCATGACATGGGGGCTACCCTAGCAGAAGAGTGAGGCTTATGCTTAATTTTCGTCCTTAAACCATCTTTCAATCACATCGTCGCTACCCATAATCTTTATATTGTCTTGTTTATTTTTTTGAAAAATAAAAGAGTTCAAAAACAATTTCAGAAAATCTTTAATTTTAATAATTGCTTTCTTTTCATCAACTATGCTGTACATACTACGTCGCTTAAATTAGAATTAGCAATTAATAATTGCACGTAAAAAAACTTAACAAATAGATACTTTTAACTTCTCGATTGGAATGAACGATTATTACATTAAGTAATATTTTTTTTACAATATATAATATATAACTCTACAAAATGAAAATCGTCTATAAACAACAAGCAGTCACAATCGCCCAATGATATGTAAAATTATTTTTATCTTTTTAATTATTTTTTTTATTATTGCGCTCTAATTGTTATAGTGTTTAGTTTATTACATGTTTAATCTAATGTTTTCAAGTCGAAAGGATGGCGAGCTCTAATCCAGCGGGAGATGAGGCGAGCTGGTGGGAAGTCGCGAAGTCACGCTTGCACTCTATGTCACCAAGTTACTTCTCTCTGTGGCGCCAGTCTTGTGGTTTTGACCCTTGAAGTCCTTTAAACGAATCGGTGACGATTCGCTACCCGAATCGCCCTGAAAATATTTTTATAACTTTAAACATTTCCCTTTTTATTAAAAAAATACTTGTATATTAGAAAGGTGAGTTCAATGGGTTAGCAAAAGTAATAATCCGATCAGTACTGACACAAGACTTCACAAGAGTGAAATTAAGCAATGTAACCACACTGTTTAGACGAATGCATCGTATATTAAATGATGCTATGTATATTGCCGTGATTTTACTTACTATAATCGAGTAGTCAACAACTCTTCAAAGTAAAAAGTGTAATGATAAATAAGTACAAAATGTGGGTTTATATGTAGAACAGATAACGACAATAATTATTAACAGTATCCTTAGACGAGCATGTATGGGTACATAAATATGAATGGAGAAAAATCTAGAGGTTTCCCAAATTCGTAATCTCTGCCTCCGGGTTACCAGTGTAATTGCTTAGTAATTTTACGTACATTAGCACCGAGCGAAGTGGTCTCTTGAAGCAGTAGCTCGCTGTCCGTGCCGCGCGACTCTTTGTTCTTGAGGATGGACCGGGACCGCGAATCGCTCTCGAGCGGCCACCCTCCGCTGCCGCGCTTGTTGCCGTTCTTACCTGTCGAACGTATGACATAGGAAACGATATACTAAAAGATAACCATATATTTTACATGTTCAGAAAGAGATCCCATCTTTTTACATATCTCTTCCTGAATTTTCAGGCGACAGACGACTATGCGAACCCGGATATGTCAGAGAGGTACTGGGTAGCAGTAGTTGTAGCAGCAATGACGACCACGATCTCGTAAAGTTTTTTACTTCTGAGTTTTGTCTCGTGCAAATGTAGCCTCCTTCCAATCACCTTCTCATCATTTTTTTTCCAGTAGGTATAGTAGACAGAACGCGCCTGGATATTTTATGACGCGCTTTAATTACTTCACAGCAACATAAGTGGCTCCTTTACTTTTTTATATAAAAACTTAAGCTATTTTAACTTAAGTCTCCTTTTACCAAACAGGATGTGATGGTTGATGATCCTCGTTGCTATTCCTCTTGGCGGTCTCCTCTCCTCCTCCGACCACTCCTGCAAAGAGTAATAAAGAGTTGCTGCAGAATTTCCCATTATTAAATTAAATAAATTTGTATCTATCGGGGCTGGGAACAGGGATACATGCTTGAAGATATACATGGTTTGTTATAACGTATGACATCGTGCAATATTAGGGGAAGATGGCATCCGATCAACACAGAAAAACCTCAATGAGTCCATATAAGTGCATGACCCGTTTATACAAATGAATTGCTTAAGTACTGTCCAGTATCTATCTACCAGTCTTCGTCTCCACTAGATGTCAGTTCCCCAGCTTGTTGAGAATTTACCTGCTGAAAGCGCGCTTTTCTGTGTTTGGGCTTGGAGTCGTCCGGTCCCGGCAGGCCTATAGGCGCCGTGTCCTCTAGAGGTTGCGGCAGGCTGATGCGCGAGGCGTCGAGTGGCCGC
>JWHW01005988.1:1162-24410 GCA_000931545.1 Papilio glaucus
GTCACAACCGCGGTGCGACCCCGTTTAGTAGCGCTGGATAGAGAGAGTGTCGTGCCGCAATACCAACACTCCTTTCCCTCCCCAATTCCACCTCGACCGCAAAGACGAGGGATAGCGGTCCCTCAGTTCCCTTTGACTGCTAGTCCTCCAAGGTCTCAAGCAAGTCACCTCGAGCGGTCATCTACACTACGAACCCGCCCTGGGTTCTTCTTGGTTCACTGTGGGTGACCAGCCTACAGCTACTGAACCTAGGACAAAAAATTACAACAAACAAGTTAAAAACATTAGTATACAAGAAAATCCAACACGGTTCATACAGATAAAATTGACATTTTTTATGAAACAAAAATTAATTAAAATTAAATAAATAATGACCCGCATTGTAATTTGTCAGAAAAGGGTTTTCTCCCCCTACCAAAGATTTCCTTTTTGAATGCGAAATGTTAATTCCGTTCACAAATATAACCCAGTAACAGATAACCTTGCAATAAATTTAGTAGATTTATTTGAGATTATTTTAAAAACGAACGATAATTCTACCAGTCTTTTAGACAAAGTAAAATTTACAAGTTTTATAACAAAAATTGTTGACAGAAATAGCTGTATAACCATTCATTTTATTTGGACTTAATTTTATTCATCATCATCACCATTATCATCATTCTCAATTGATGCGTTAGGAGTTTCTCGTGAAATCTTTTATGAAGTGAAAATTCTTTTGGGACGGAGCTTATTGTCAATGATCTCTCTCTCTCTCCCTCTCTTTTTATCTTACTTAAATTTTGTACCTTTCTGTTAACCACCATAGCGTATTCATTTCATTCTCTTACAAAATACTAAGTTTCACTTCTGTGTTCACCGCGTGTTAACACATTCGATTCCGTGTCTCTCTCATACTTTCTATCTCTGTCTCTCTTTATAAATGATGAATGCGACGATAAAGCAGATCATCTGATGTCAATTTACCATTTATACCCTTAGACATTCGATGCTGTCGTAAGAAAAAACCTATTAGACGAAACGCAGTAGTACGCTACATGCCTATTGACAGATAAATGTATCATAATATTTTTTAATCTGTATGACAATTTCAAGGTGGTGGATATACTGAATGACTTGTACACATGCTGTGACGCCATCATTTCCTATTACAACGTATACAAGGTAAGAGACATAAAAAGTGCTTATTTAATCATGTCAAATATTAGCTACGAAAAGGGACAGAGAAGGCACAATAAAATCATTCTGAAATATCTAAGATACGAGTGACGACATATTTATAAAAAAAATATTAGCAAAGAAATAACCTAAATCATTATATACAAAAGTAACTTTTATCGCACGCTAAAGACTTAAATGTTATGTATGCTATTTTTACAGCAAGGTGCGCGCGATGCCGCCATAACCATTTTACATAAAATCACATATTTAAAGTTTTTACTAACTTTTTCAAACTTTATATCAAATCTTCCATATATTAATAACATGGGTTTTGATTTTGCAAACAACTTAATCTCAATTATTTTTGCAATTCAAATGGCATCGCTACAAGGATACGTTACGCTACATCTATTTGTCAAACGCACCAAGCCATCTGTATTATAAAGAGTTTTAAATAGAGCAAAAGATATTTTTAAGAGAATGTGCGCATATTTTAAAAATTTGTACGTTATTATTCCAATAGCTTTGAAAATACCTTAATGAAATGCTCTGATGTCGAGTGCGATAAGAATCTTAAATGTGATTTATAAGTACTTTGATTTCAACTTTCACAGAGGCTTAATACAAATGAAAAGTGACTTTCGATTTACATCTATGCCTCTTGAAATTATTATACGTTATAATATATAATAAATATTTGTTATATTAAGATGCTAATTTAACACGTATATATTAGCTAGGTCTATATATATGCTTGTTTGTTTGTATGTAACGAAATATTTTTTTTAGTTTGAGAATAACGCCATCTAGGTGCAAATTTACAAAACAATAGTTTAAAGTATGGTGTAATGGAACTTCCGTGTTTTTAGTTCATTAAACTATTAATTTATTATTTATACTCTTGTTTTGTACAGATTGTATTGTTTTTGTATACCCGAGGGGGGGGCCCTGCTGGCACCTGCTGCTTTCGTTAATGCAGCAACCTTGGTTACCTTTAGGTTAATTTTTATATAGCAAGTACATAACTTTTAAGAACATGGTACATATATATTGATATAAAATAATATTATGTAATCATAATTAGGTTTGGAAGTGGCTGTAGTGGATTCTAGTCATACTAGAATTGAAAAAAGGTATGCTTCGGTGGTTCGGACATGTTGCAAGGACGAAAAGAGAGTAGTAGAGAAGTAAAAAGACAAATTTATGTTGCAAAAGTGAGTGGCTGGGGACGTCGCATGAAAAAATATGTCGATTAACGACAAGCATGTTTGCGTAGATTTATGGATGTAGAAGAAGCGAGAGAGTTTTGCCGGGATCGCGCCAAAATTGGGTTTACGGACGTGAACGCATTTTTTTATTACTCCTATAGGTTGAGCCGGTGGGTGACACGTACATGGTGGTCGGCGGCCTCCCGGAGCGGTGGTCTAAGCACGCGGCGGAGGTAGCCTCGCTGGCGCTGCACCTGCTTGCCGCCGTACCGGAGATACGCGTCAGACATGATCCCGCAATCAGACTAAAAATTAGGATCGGTGATTATTATTAAGTCTTAATATTTATCTTTAATCAAAACAGCTAAATTACTTTCTATGTTAGTGTGTCGTTTGCTTGAGATTATTTTAGTATGGGAATCGTATTTCATTGCGGGTGCAATTACACTAGCAGTTGCAAATGTACCAGGGTTGTCAAAAAAGAAAAATTATACCTGAAATTATTTTTAATAGCTTCCGGTTTATACGGCGCGTCTAGCGTCCTTAGCGTTCGAATGCGCAAACTAAGCGCGATCTGGGGCCGCATCGCAACTGTTATTTGATTGTTAAACTGTGGTAAAGTTCGAGAAGAAAATGTAAGAGTTGAAACAATTATAAACTTTTCTTGCAATAAAACAGTGTTTAAAAATAAAACCGATACTAATATAAAAGCTATTAACAAGTAAAGTGCTACAGACTATTTGAACATGCTTAAATCTCACGAACTACCTATTACTGTTATTAAATTCCTTTTTTCATTGACAGCTCAATTATTAAAGAAGGCTATAGAATATAAATAACATCGCGCTACGGCTCTTAAGACAAATAACGCAAAGTAACAATGATGTACTCGGTGAGAAATGTACCGCGTGCTACAAGTAATAGTCGCGAAAATAAATCCTATGAAGAAAAAGAATAATCTTGACTATACAATACGAGAAAACATTCATTACTTAGGCAGCTGTGTGTAGGCCCAAAAGTCTCTACCATGGACGCCAGTTCATACATTTAAAAAAAAAACAATTATTTTTGTTACCTAAACCTATCATACTAACCGTTTTAGTACCTTATTGTGTTTTTCATGTTATTATGGTTTTAAATTGACTGAATATTTAAATCAGAATGACGATAGGCTCATAATAAAATAACATATCTATATAATACAGGAATACACACGGGGCCCTGTTCAGCGGGAGTAGTGGGCTACAAAACGCCGCGCTACTGTCTGCTCGGCGACACGGTGGGCACAGCGGCGCGCGTGCAGGCCTCCAGCGAGCCGCAGCGGATACACGTCAGCCATGACACCTACGTCACGCTGCGCAAACATGGCGGATATCACTTCAAGGAAAGAGGTCTTGTAGATCTTAAGGTGTGTTGGCTGCAATATGAGATTCTGAAGTAAATCAAAGTAGCACTTACTACAGTTTTTAACGACCTGTGAAAAGAAATTAAATAATCATCATAAATTGATATATAAAATTGCGCAAATGGAGGGAGAATCAATCTACAAATTGATATTAAAATTCATGTTTAAATTTAAATAGGGTCGAGGACAAATCAAAACCTGGTGGTTGATTGGTGAGGATCAAGGAAGGAGAAAGGAGCCATTCTATCGCTTTCGTGAGTATTGCTTCATTCACCGCTTGTTAGACTTTTTTCAAACATCCTGTCCCTGCGTGTATGGATCATTAAAGATCCTATGGTGTAGTGGTGTTTTTAAAAAGAAACAAGACAATCCATCTTACAGAACTGCCAATAAATTTTGTTTCGTTTTACATCAAACCCCATTACATAATTTGCAGAAGTTAATTGACGTAATCGCTGTATAATAGTTTTTTTTTGAGACAACATTTAATTATTTGTAAGGCAACTAAACATGAATACCTCCCATAAATTAATTACTTGTGCTTATGTATTTGTTACTTTTATATTTAATAACTGCTCATAACCATGTTTCGGATTATTATGTACGGAAAATAAGTCTTTTTTTTACTATTATTTGGCGCGCGGTCACTCGTCCTTATCACAGCCAGGAGAGCATTTACCATTTTTGTCTATTTTAATCGAAAATTAAATTAATTTTGTATGCAATGATAGTGTACCTTGTCTTTTGACTTAACCGAAAGCTCCCGTTCGCAAACGTGGACAAATTAGACTGTGGCCATAAAAATATAACACAAAATGTCGGCTTAATTTGAACCGTAGACCGTCATATATTAAATATGGCTTGAAGGTACGAACTGTCTCTAAACTGAAAATGAAAGAAATAAGTAAATAAAAAGTAAACAATTAAATAAATAAAGAGTCTTATCCCCAGAACCAGGCTTAAGCCGCAGTTCGGTGTGTGCTAGCTACGCTGATAGCTCTTGGGGTATGGAGCGGTCCATCCAGAACATAAGAGATAGAGCTCGGCTGTCGTGTGGCGGGTCCTTGGGTCCAGGATCCGCCCTTTCCTCTCCAGGCCCTCCAGCTTGCGCCTGTTTCATCCCCCAAAGGGACCACCACTCGGCACCGGTGGTCTCATTCTGCGAGGAATGACCGTAATATAATAAATGGAGGAATGTATCTGTTACTAGTGCAGTGATCCATGAGTGACTTCAATCACACGACCCCAAAAGAACTACATAAATCCATAAATACTCATTACAAATATAAGTGTTACTAGTAAGTGTTTATTCGTGCACCAATACCGTTCACTGCTCGCATTGTGCAGTAATCTACGAGGGTACTGCACTATTTCTATACCCGATGAGTAAATTAAATGTGCAATTACTATTTTAAATGTTACTATAGTACTGTAATATATGTATTTGTGCACCAAATTTGCACACATGCACCAATTTTACTACTGGTATTGGTGCAGTAATACATGAGAGTAAAAACTGTTTTATAGAAACAGTTTTTACGAACACGTTTATTTTGTTATCGAATATAGATTCGATGACAAAATAAACGTGCAAATACCATTTTACATTTTACTATAAATAGTGCTGTAATGTATGTATTTGTGCACCAATACTTCTCATTTACTACTGGTGTTGGTGCAGTAATCCTTGAGGGTAAAAATTGTTACTATATCCAGTGACAAAATTAAATGTGCAATTACCATTTTAAATGTTACTATAGACAGAGCTGCAATGTATGTATTTATGCACCAATTCTATTCATTTAATACCGGTATTAGTGCAGTAATCCTTGATGGTAAAAACTGTTTCTATTTACAATATATGCTATATATTATAATTAATAATGCTATAATTATTAGCATAAACATTTGTATGAATAAGTATTTATTGTTTTAAAATAGGCACCAAACGAAGGACAAGTACATCGATACTAGTATAGGTCGGTATTGATGGGACATGTTCTTAAAGTTCTTATAAATCTGAATCGATTTTTTTTAATTATCATTGAACAAGATTAATATTTGTACGTAAATTGTTAAATATTTAAAAATCAAATTGGAGAAGCTTTAAAAAATATATATGTATATTTGTGTACGAAATAAAACTAGTATGTATATGACCAATATTGTTAAGATTTAAGTCATTTGTAAAGTCGATATCTAATAATAATGTAAAATCAATCAATCAGATTTTTAAAAGCTAATTTAGGGATCAGAGTAATGGAAAAGTGAGGGTATAGAGACAGGTATTAAGGTCCCAAATGATATATATATATATATACTATTAAATATTTTAAAAAGATCTCACGTTGGTAAAAATCCTTTTTGGTTCACCTCACAATAATAGCGAATTAGATCTGTCATACAATGGACTAAATTAGTAGCAATTGTTTTATTAATAATTTTGCTAAAAAAACTTTTCCTTACACGTTTGCTGGGAATTTAAAATCATAGTGACTACTAATAAAGTAACAGTTAAATTGCACTTCATTAATAAATGAAATACATAGGTTATGATGAAAAATAAGGTTGGTTTTTGAAATAATATTTTAGGTTATAATATTCTGAAGAATATAGTTTAACTTAAAAGATTTTACTTGTTCTGTTATTATTACTCTAAAAGCTGGTAAGCTTTCAATTGTCCGTAAGTATGTTCTCGTTAAAGACATAGTTAAGATCATGATTTACGTGTTAAATATATTTAAACTTGTATAATACAATTGATAATACTTTATTAGCTCTGTCTTTATCAAAGTCAATCGAATTCTTACAAATATTTTAGGTATAGAAAATAACACTAAAAAAATATTATTATATGAATATATGTATGTATAATGGTATGTACATAATATTAAAATTAGATATGTTTAAATGTAGGAAATTTATAGCTGTTCCTTATAGTCGAACAAGATAAACAATTTATCTATTAGAAAAAAAAATTTATCTTAGATAACAATAATTATTTGCTCAAATTCGGACTGACATTTGATATAAACAACAAAAATCTTTTCTTTACTGATTGCTGTCCAGTTGAGAAAGTAAGAAACTTATAAATAATTACAGAATAATAAAATTTTAAATCGATGTCACGTGATATTTCGGTAAACTGGTTATCAATTTATTGGTGACATCCCTAAATATACATGAACTGACAGATGTCAAACAAGTAAGATATAATCGTGAGGACTGCCGACAGAAGTGAAAACTCAAAACAGGCTCGACAGTAGTTTAATAATAAATAATCAACAAAAAACCCTTGTATCTTAACAATAAATTTCAAAATTGAATACAAGAATAAATAAATGAAACAAAGTTCGTCGAAACTGTTTCAAATTCGAACAACTTCCGATCGCCTCGCCCGATCACGACTTTTCGTAACGCTCTCGTCGCGTATTCACCAGCTTACTCCCCAATTCAAGCGTACCTAAAGAAGTTTACACTTCAAAAAGTATAAAGGTTTTAGCGGAAACTATACGCTACAACTATGCCATGTAACGTAGATTTGTTAACCTAAAAAATTGATAAAACGTACTACGTCTATTACTGCGCATTGTGTTATTTTTTTGTATACAACTCTTTTTAAATTTAGTGTTTACCAAGGTTATCGATAAAACTATATCGATGAAATAGATAAAATTAAATAAAAATATACTAGTCAATACGTCCAGTTATTGCGGCCGAGAACAAAAAATTAGCTGACAAAGTTTAAAGCCAATTTGTATTACGGTGCTTCGAGAAATTGCCGTAAACTATTAATGTAATTAGTGAACATTAATACGGCCGTATTATGATAATTCTAGATAAATGTTTTATATCACGAATCGTGAATTATATTTTAAAAAATGTGCCAAAAATATGTGTGTATGATTCATAGATAAAGAAACAAAAATAAAAAGATTAAAAAAAACAAAATGTTTTATAAGTTTGTTTATACCGATATGTACATCTCTGGTCTGGTATCCTTTATTACATTTTAGGACATTGGATGTTTTAAAGGATTCTTTGTATGAAAATAAAAATATGTATTTCTATTTAAGACCATATCATAAGGACTGTCTATGGTAGTGTAATGTCAGCCGTATTGGCGACTATTTTGTACTCAATGTTAGATAATGATAATTAAAAGTATGGTAAGTATAAAATAAATCGTAAGCTATTGCATATTCTGTGGTCTGAATGAATGTCCAATATAAAAACTCTTTTAAGCTAGTCTTCATGCATTTTATTACAACTTTTTACTGTTATTATCTACTTTTTATTCTTTTAACAATTACAGTCTTACAAAAGAAACAAAATGTGTCATTGAAAATTTGACGAATTATGTCAAACCAAGCGAACCTAACCTAATTATCTTTCTTCTCGAACTTACGTAATAACGGAAGCAAAACATCAGTCCAAAATTTGTGTTTGACGATTTGACTTTGACAGTTATGAGAAATGATATGTCAAATTGTGTTTCGTTCAGTTCACGATTTGCTGTGTGTAACTGAAGCTTAACAATTAGTCGGTGACTTATACACAATATTTTAATTTTTCTTGTAATAATAGAAGGCAAGGAATCAGATGATTTGTGTCATGTTTCATCTTCACACGTCAATTTAAGCATCCAGCAATAGACACAGTTGTGTTGCCATTATTTTTGTTGTAAATAGGAGTCGCTTTTACTGTAATAAAGATTTAAAAGATCTTGAAACGTTAAACAAGGCATTATTGAATTATATTATTTCATTGTAAAATTGCCTATTCCTAATTGTAAGTATATTCTTTAAGTGAGTATTTATAACTTGATTACGATATATGTTTTTATGTTACTATGTAAATAGTATGTCAATGTTATTGCTGTTGTTTGTTAAAATATACAACTTTACATATAAAATAATGTGTAGTTTTATTGTTTTTAACGCAGTATATTCAATAAACTAAACCAAACTTAACACAAATTTATCGTCAATCTAAAATATATAACTGGTACAAAATTTAGCTAGTTTACATCTATGAACTGGTCAAGGTCTCTGGAGCACACTGGATGAACTCCAGAAGTGGACGGATATAGGCTGAATCTACTACTGTATTATAAATAGGAACGCTAAAAAAATATAAATCGCTGCTGGAAATCCGAGTACTTAAGCTAATTATAATCGATTTACAGGTTTTAGTAAGTAACTTCTTCAGAATATACACGTATAAAACAGATTGCGAAGTCGACTGGCTGAAAATTGTAGGCAAACGATCTTTGTGGCGATCCATGGGGCTTGCGTCCAACAGTGGACGAATATTGTCTGTAAAAGAGAGTTAGGGACACTTACTGACCCATAAACTCGCAACCTAACCTACTGGACCTAAGGACGATAAACTTAAGATACGGTTTCTTTTTGTAACGTGATGTACGAGCACGTGTAGATATACGAGAACGTTTTCGCTTACATCCACGGCTCCGCCTGAAGGGATTAGGAGCCTGCGGCGTCTCACGAAAAAAAACACAAAAGCAAGACAGGAGTATCTCGATCAACTTCCCGAATGTAATCTCTATAGGGGCTATATAGAGTATGTATGTCACCGACCGATTGTCAGAGCAGACACTTTATAACCTGGCTAGGCAAATTCTCAGTTGAACGAATCATTACAATATGACGTTTCATTTCCAGTCACTTCCTAATGGGGCGAAGTCATTGGGCGAAGTACGGTACGCATATTGTGAATACGATAAAAATGTTCGACAAAACGAAACGTACGCTCTAAACCTGTTATTTATTTTGACGTGTTTTTTTCTCGACGAGACTCTTTGAAGAGTAAGAATTGAAGGCAATGAAAAATAATTATTAGTGAATTCAACGATATGTTTTTTATTTAAATTATTTTTAATGTTTAAGAAACCTGTGTAATATTATTTGTGACGTCTATATCCAGTTGATAAAGGTTAAAATTCTTTTGGTTACTTTTCACTGTCCATAACCTGTTGGAAAATAAATAAGTTGTGTAAATAATTAAATAGTTACTTATGCTACGAAAATAATTGAAAATAACATCACATTTATTTATTTACGTTTAGCGACTGACTAAAGGATCACTGGCAACAAATCAAAAAAGCGGATCTCAAGTTTCGACCAATCAACGCTCAAAGTTCATTTTGTAGACAAAGACATTCGTGTCTATTGGATAAATATGCGCCTGCCTTACGTCGCCTCTTTGTAAAGTACCTAAAAAAAACGGCACATTCTCAATAACTCGTTAAACTGACAATGTGCCGACCGTTTAGAATTTGTCTAGTCCGATTATAAAGTGCCTGCCCTTACAATCGGTCGGTGACATATACACCACAGAAAGTAACTCTTTTCACGGTTCTGTACCTAAAGGGTAAAACGAGACCCTATTACTAAGACCGCTGTCCGTCCGTCTCGTCTGTACGTCTGTCACCGGGCTGCATCTCATCAACCGTGATAGTTAGGACAGATGAATTTTTCATGATGTATGTCTGTTGCCGCTATAACAATAAATACTAAAAACTGAATAAAATAAATACCTAAGAGGGCTCCCATACAAAAAAACGTGAGTTTTAGAGATGCAGAACCCATCGGGCGCAAGTCCGACTCGGACTTGTTTCTTATTTTCTTTTCCGGTCTGCTTTAATAATACAGCAAATTATTTTTTTCAAAAGAACTATAAATAAACTTAATGTTCATTAGTCTGCTAAATACTTCCTATGGGGAAAATTTTAGAAAATCTATCGTAGTACGATCTTAATGAGGTTGCCTGATATCGGAATTACTTACAGCATTTTCCAAGAATTTGAAAGACTCAAAGGTTCGCTGTCAAGATATTTATGAGACAGGTTAACGATTAAAAATAAAACTACAAAATTTAAATTTTATATTTTGCAGTTTCATTTTGTTAAAAAATACAGTCTTGTTCATAGTGAAAGCGTTTTAATATAATCCTATTTATTTATATAGAACTTACAGCATTTTATTTATACCGCATATTTCTGTACGATAAAATACCTATTTATTATTTATAAAACTGTAGCCAAAACCTATACAGTATGGACTATAATGATACTGTACCGACCCCACATGAGTAGGAAAAGGTCTCACGATGATTTCAATAAGTTAGGTTAGAAATCAATGTTTTTATGTTTGTTTGTTTCTCCTCTATGCGTTCCGATTGTGATGAGCCTTCGGTGTGATGTTCCAAAGACGCCCGCGAAGGTATGTGACCCAGGAAATTGATAAAATAAAAATGTATTTCGTTTCGACTCGTTTCGGCAACGCGTGTCGATGGTAGTGACATGAGCGCTTATCACGAGCTAATGTAACGTGCAAGCGTTTTTTTATATTTTTTAAAAGGGAAAATTATTCGGTAGACTTTTAGATCTCAGGAGCTGGATTTTTTTTGGGGGGAGGGATTGGAAGGGGGTATAACCGTTTCCTGCCAACACCACTTACAACTTTGAAAGGAAACGCACTGAGAAAAAAATAAAAAATAAGAAATTTCGTAAACACAACGTCCTTCAAACGTCTTAGAAAGAAAAAGAAAGAATTTTGGCCGCTATGGTCTCCACAACGGGCTTTACATAGCCAAAACAGTAATGAAAGTTAAATAATATTAAAAAAAAAACACTTTTAAGTTAAACGTTTTTATTTTATGTGCACTGAAAATTATACTGTCATCTCAATTAAATGTGTGTACAAATTTCATATCAATCTGACAACGGGAAGGTGCTTAAACTTTAATTTCTAATTTTGACCCAAATAAACAAATAAATTCCGTAGTGGTCGAGCTAAATTAAACCGTTTAAAAATCTTTAGAACTTAATTTCCCGCTCAGGAATATTGTATCACGCATCCAGTTGTTTTCGTACCCTAGCTTACCTTCCCTGAGATTTTGAAACTGTGATAAAGAGAAAATCATACCAGAAAATGTATCTAAATAAGACTCGCTTTTTGGGTATATATAAAATATAAATGTGGATAGAGGGAGGAATAATGTTTATTCACTAAACATTTCATCATCCAATATTTTAGGGGCAAAAATATAACCGGCATAAATGTCTAGATTTATAGATGTGGCCAAAATCGAGATCAAACGTGAACCACTACTAACCCAACAATAATCCACCTATTTCAGGGATGAAGGTACTTCCAGATTTTTATCTTTACGGTACAAAGTTTTAATGAGAACAGCTGCGACAATGTGTCGTTACACGAGTAATTAAAACAGAAATAAAACTAAACGGACCAAAGTTTGACCGGGCATAATTTATTCATCTAGTAAACTGGAATAGCGTTAGCGGGTAATGATTACTTTGTAGTAGGACAGAAGTTACAACTTTCAAAATCCTAATCATACTGTCTTTGATATTGATTATATTGATTGTGTAAATTTTACAAAATTTCCCTCTTCAGAGTGTCCTTCTCGTACATGGAAGTCGATAAGGTAAATCTGAGATCTAAAATTTAGTTCTTTCTTGAGGTACTTTTACTGAACTGTACTAGAGTAATTGGGCTCATTAGATATGCAATATTATTGCGCAATCTCGGTTTGTACAATATAATTGATCATGTGAAGTTCTGTTAGTTATATCAATATTACCCGTGTTAACATTCAAAGACAATTCAGGTCTAAGATCCGGAGAAGTTCGACCTTCACTCATCTGGTCACCATATGAAAATAATATTTTATCAAATAAAGTATGTTTGTGAATATGCACAAATAGAGTTGCCATAAAAATTATATAAATAAAATAAATAATGAGGTCTACTGTATTAAAACTATAATAAAAATGTATTTTTTGAAATGCACTGACTTGCCCGCCACACGAAAAATATAGCAAGATGAAGTGACGAACGAACTGGCGTATCTGAGTTATCCGGCTTCGGCATGATACTGATGCAATCAGTAAAGACCCATTTATTCCTGTCTTCTTGACAGTCTTTACCTTCTCCGTTAGCCAGCCGAATCACTCCAGATGCTAAAATTTCTTGCAGAATTCCAGAGAGCATTCTATATACAAGATACCGTACGCCATCCACCATCGCAGCCCACGCATTAGTACCCATGTTGGTCAACTAAATCAATTTATTTTCAAAATAATAGTGCGCGCACATCGGGCACATCCGACCCTCAGCGATATAAACGTTAAGGTAATTGACGTCACAACTTTCGAATAACATTCTCCTGAGACTGTACCCTTTCTTACTTGGCCACTTCCAGATCACATTTGTCCTTTAACTTGACGTGTAACAGCGAATATTTTGACGTTAAGCTATATTTTACTGACAGTAAGTTACAGAACAAGTATGTAATGGAATAAAATGGACGAGATACGGGATAAAAATCTTTTATAAGCTGTTGACAAGTTGTGGTGATACCGTGGCGTTATGAGCTCACCATCCTGCACCACCGGCGGCACTGGGTAGCTCTGCATGTAAAATAAATATATTTACTAATTTTGTATATTTAAATCCCTTTTTGTGTACATCATTGTCTCATAATAACCAGATTTATTATTTATTGGGTTCGTGAGAGTAAATATTTTACTACAATGTTCGTAAAATCATAAAAAATTACTTAATAATACCCCGGTAACGTATCGTCAACGAGTAGGCCGGAGGGTTGTTTATTGTGCCAAACTAGAACAATGTTATTCACATGTATTCGAACTTTATATAAGGACGGGATGTTCACACCTCAATACAGTATAATGAAATTAAATTATAAATACCTTGCCTACTACATCTATTATGTTTAAGCCCTATTGTAAAACTAGGTATTGAACGATGAACACAGAGAACCGTGTCTATATTAATTGACAAGAAAATTTCACATTTCTATGTCAGATGTTTGTTTTACTGTCTTTAAAAAATTACTTATGTACACAAACTTTAGAAAAATGTACCTTTTTATTATAGAAGGTGGCAAACGAGCATGCCGTCCACCCGACTTCAAGCAACCGCTACCCATAGGCATCTGCAACAAGCTAATGAGTTGCGTTGCCTGGCTTTAATAGACAGAGGAGGGGGCACAAACAGAAAAAATGATATTTCCTTTCCCTATTCATCCCCTCCCCGGTAACATCCTCTTCCCCTTCCCATCCTTTCCTTATTAGAAATGATTCGGAAGAGGAAGAAGAGTAGAATGTGGGCTGCGGCACCTCAGTCATCAGACAAAAAGGCAAAATACTTCTACTTGACGCCTGTCTTCTGTCAGGTCGTGGTATTTAAACCGGTCGAGCCGGCCCATTCGTGTAACAAATGTTGATGTTGCGGGCTCTACAATCCTAAAAATCTCACTGTAAAACCTGTCGTATTACAACCTAATCTTTAATCGAATGTAACTTTAAACTTTCGTGGTTTTTACTAATATGAGGTTTGTAAGAAACGGAATTCTGAGTCAGCTCAGTCAGCCCGTGAGCAAGAATCCCGTTGGCGCATGCAACTGTGCCGAAAAATCGGGAGCTCAAAAAGTCTAATCGAGGCTTACCTATTCTTAAATCCCCTTTCTTACATACTTTATATTTAATCGAGTGATTTTAATAGTTGGCTTCACTTCTGCAATGATCTCGTGCCACCTTTGGACTATATATCTCACGTTAGAATAAAGCTATTTGAATCTACTTTTATTGCATGTGCAGTAAACAATAGAGCTAATCATCGTCCAGTTACAGTGTCATCACCTTCATATAAAGAGTGGTATACTCTTCTTAAATGAATTCTATCACATTAAATCTTAAACCACCTTAAGTCTTTACATCAGATAGGACTGATGCCAAGTACTGGATTGTTAACGAGAAACGGTATCGTTGCGTTTCGTACTTAGGTAAAATTTTAATTGATATCGCCAGAGGATAAAGTATATTTTCACAACCTAGCCTCGAAACAAAACAAAGGTCCGTCCCGCATCGTATATCAAATACAAAAATAAAAACAACGTCGAGTTATAAGAATAAACGCTCGGGCATTCATAAGGACTGCCTGCAGAAGTATCAATAAAAAAAAACCTTATATCTTAACAATAAAATTAAAAATTGAATACAAGAAAAAAATAATGTTCCAAATTCAAATAAGGCTGTTGCAGACGCATGTTGTTCACGCGAACTTAAACTTTCACCTACTACTAAAATTTTCACCTACCAAAAAGATCATCTAACGCGGCTAAAGAAGTTTCCGCTTCAATAACACATTTATCTTTAAAAAATTACAATATTATCAACACTAATTATTTAACGAGTTTCGAACACAAAATCCAAATAGGTAATAAATATTGTGTGTTGTATTGAAGAGGAAACATTATTATACAATTTAAATATTGGTAATTCCATAATCATTGTTTAAGATGTAAAGCCGACCCTTGCTTGTGAGATGGTCTTATAACGAAATACCACACAGGAGAGTCGCGTTGAATAGGGAAAGTACATACATAGTAGAATAGGAATAAAGTTATATATTGCATATAGCTAAATACATAAAAGAATACATGATGTACTGTGTTAGAAGTTAAACCTAGGCTTCTTTGTGTTCCTTTGATCCCGGAACACTCACCCGTCGCACTCGAGGATGGTTCCCGAGGGGGTTTTAGTGAGTAAAACCTCAAATAATCCGGTCTTTTCCACACAAGCAGTTTATTTTTGTAAAGATTCCCCTCCCCTCAACCCCCAACATAAAAAAAATTATGAAAAAATGTATAGTATATAGTTCATCCGATAATACACCACACGACATAGTCTATGAAGGAATATGTGAACCTCTCTCTCCACTCAGCATATTGATATGTTGCTTATGCTTTAAATTCTGTTGCGTGGCACCAGTGTGAACGCTGTATTACTGTCTGGTGCCTTAATACGTCGTGAAATGTGCAAATATTAACTGTATTCCGGTTCACAGAGCGCTGTAGATCGTCAAGGTAATGAAACGATCTTACCTAAGCCACAAAATGTAATACCGGCGTGCTACCACCACGTTTGTTCAGTCTTCTTGAAACAAGAGAGAAGACTGGATTACTTCATTTGAAGTCTCTCATAATAAATAATCTCAGGATTTCTAATCGAAATAATGATAAAGAATTATACAATCAAGTTTAATGTATTTATTCCTACATGTTATCCTTTATTAGATGTTTAATTTAAATTTTCATTTTTCATGACCCACAGGGGCGGACCGTGAGTTTGTTTAGGGCTCTGAGCTTAGGACCCTTAGGGCCTTTTCAATACCAACTAAACCGCGTGGGCGACGTGCGGAGGGCTTCAGCCGTCGGTCACCATCCCCAGCGCAATTAGTCGCTTCAACAACATGCCGGCGATGAGTACAATAATATCGTACAGTCCACTCAGCGACATTAAAAACAACTACTTAAAAAACAAGACCTGCAATTTGTCAATGTCTAATCGGCCAAAGATTTTTTTTGTTATCGATTAATTCTTGCCTCTATATGCGCGGTTCCCTGGGTTGAAGCCCAAAAGCAAAAAGCCCTATCCCGATAGATCCGCTCCTGTTGACCCAGAAGGAGGGTAATGTTTTTCGAATGTATGTTCTCTATTTAAATTGTGACCTGTTGTGAACCTAAGCGGCTTTACCAATTTTGAAGAGTGAGGTGTCGATTCGTGGTCTTTCCCAGAGGGTCAAAAGTCAGGCAGGTTTTTTGGTAGGAGAAAATCTCATAGATTCTAAAGATCAACATGCTCGACATGCTTTTTTGAGTTTGGAATAAAACTAACTTTTTTTCAATTAATTTTCTTATAATCAACTTTGAATTTAATCGTTAATACAAGAGGGTTTATTTTTGTTGATTATTTATATTTGAACTACTGTCGCGCCAGTTTTCAATTTTCACATCTGTCGTCAGTACTTTTGACTGTCTGTTTTTAACTAAAAGTTTTTAATTAACTATTGCTCTTTTTATTTTATTTTAAACCTTGGTTAAATCACAACGTTGTGTCCGAGAGCTACCACAATAGGATCTAGAATCACTCCTCTTTGTGCCCCAAATAACTTTCAGATTCACGATAGTTACTGACACGTAAGTTACGATCAGTAGCTACTTATCAAATACTTATCTATCGAATATAGTTCTACAGTGACTTCTTAGTAGTCCACCACTTAATCTATTTATAGTTGAGCTTTTATTTCTCTCATAGGTCAGTCGAGCTGGAACTAGATATCCTGACCCACATAAACGACGACTTAGGAACGCCGACCAAAAACTCTTATTTCTCTTATAACTTACTTAGTAACCTGAATTCGTGCTGTCAACGAAGCATTATATTTAAAAAGGATAACAATACCCCCAGCCAGAGTGTTCAGATTTATTGTTGTTGTTGTTGTCCACGGTGCGACGTGACAAACATTTCATGGAATATTTGGAACGTAATAAATATTTGTTGATAAAAATAGACACTTTATTTCCTGTTTTTTTTTTTTCAAGAGGATTTGACGGGGGCGTGATGGATAGGAAAGGTATATATTTTTAGGGTTCCATACCGAAAGGGTAAAACGGGACCCTATTATTAAGACTCCGCTGTCCGTCCATCTGTCTGGATGTATCTCATGGGCCGCGATAGTTAGATAGTTGAAATTTTCACATATTAGTATTTCCGTTTTACTAAAAAACAGAGTAAAATAAAATTCTCTTTCTCCCATACAATAAACGTGATTTTTTTGCCATTTTTATAGATATTAGTAGACCCTTCATGCGCGAGTACGACTCGCACTTGGCCAGTTTTTTCTTTTCATCCTCTCCTCTGTCCATTAAGACAACGCATCTGCAACTCATTACATTGTTGCAAATGCCTATGAGTAGCGCTCATTTAACATCGGATGACCTTCGTCTATAAAAAAATACATGTAAAAAAAACAAACGTCACAACTTACCATATATGCCACTTTTTATATTTTCGTCGTAAATATTATAATTTTGTGGAAATTGCGAGATAAAGCGAAGTGAGATTATATGGATAGCTAATATTATAAGGTAATGTGTAAAAATGTTGGTTTTCTAAAAATATTTTGGAATTCACGAATTTTATCGTAAAGCCTGTGTTTACATTATGTAGGCTTTTATTTGGGACAGGGTCTAATTTGCACTCGTTTTATCGACGGATGAAAATGTAATTTTCATATCTTTGTGCCAATGTTCTGACAGGAAACATCTGGGTAAACAAGAGCGTAAAAACGAGGTAACGTAATTTTACCTAAGTATAGCTCTGTGTCTTTTATTTTACTTCTTATAACCATATCAATCCTCTACCTCTTTTAATCACGAATGCCTTCAAAATTGAACAGCAACAACACCGGGAGAAATGTAGCTCTATACAGATAAACAATTAAATTGTTTGTTAATGTCAATATAATTTTGATACTGATGTTTTTTTTGTGCGGTTAAAAACAATTAATGTAAAAAATACGATTATAAACTTTTATTCTGCGAATTTCTTAATATGTTTTATTTTATTCCACGCGGACGAAGTCGTAGGCAACAGTTAGTACTACATATATTTGTATTCATCATTAGCATCGACAAAAATAAAAAATTAACCACACAACCATTTACCAAAGCTGAATGACGCCCATAACCTAAAAAAACCGACTCCAAAAAGACATGAGAATATAGGCATATCATCAAATCATCAATAAAGGCATATCATATACCTCAAAGGCATAAATAAAGACATCAATAGTAATTAAAAAGTAAAAAAATATATATTTATTGGCTTATAGTTAATTGATTGGTATGACGCGGGCTCCCTCGCTCGGCTGACACACGAAGAATACAGGATTGCCATTATACTGCGAGAGGATTTCCTTCTTCACGGCACTTAATTGTTCTTTGTTCACCTGGCAACATTGGCGGAATTGTAACAGGAGGCTTTGCTCGATGAAGAAAATTAATGGATACATTTTACTCGTAATTTTCATTCAATTAAAAGTTCTACAATGTTCGACAGATTCACATTTGTTATAGTTCAGTAGACTGCGGTAAGCTCGATGATTTCATTTTATTTTATAAAATTAAAATTATACATAATTGTTTTCAAGGCGTAGGTAATTCATTGATATGGTATAGGTAATAGGTAACAAGAACTACGTTACTCGGCGTCATATTTAGGGTTTTGAATTTGAATTTAAGAGCATGAAAATTTTATTATAATCAGTCCATAATATGGGCAACATTGTGGACCGATTACAAAAATAAAATTATAACTAATTTCCTGACCTGAAGATCAGGTCTTAAAATTTATTTTTTAATTTAAATACCTACTTAAAATTGAAAAAAAAATTACTTAACTAGATTTTTTTAACTAAACTTTGTCTAATAGTGGAAATGTACGACCTCATGTTTTGCAGGCCTTATATTCTCCAATAAGGGGATCATATTTGTGAATAATAAAAGATAAAAATTTCATATGAATCTTATTTCCAATCCAATAACTTCAAACTCGATATTTTTTTACCCAGCATAGATGCATACAACTTACCAAAGCGACCACGCATCCTCCAAACCCGCCGCCCGTCATCCGGGCTCCAAGCACACCGGGCGCCGACCTCAGGATATCCACGAGCTGGTCAAGTTCCGGACACGAGACTTCCATGAGTTTGCTAAGTGAATCGTGAGATTCATAGAATAATTCACCCACCTATAACGAATATATATAGAATAAGTTCATTCAACTTTAAACTTTCGTGGTTTTTACTAATATTAGGTTTGTAAGGATTCTTACCACGACTAGCCTTTTTTGCCGATTTTTCGGCACAGTTGCATGCACCATGGTCACGGACTGAGTCAGCCGTAATTACAAACCTAATAATAGTTAATTTGCTAAATATCTCAGAACTTCGGCAATCAGTAACACCAAATGAAATAAAGTCGAGTCAATCAATAACATTTAATTGGAGAAAGCCTTCCCCCATCAAACGTCGTAACTCATTACGTGACAAAAGGACCGAATATAAAGTATTATACAAACATACATGTTACAAAAGGCGTACATGTACGTACAGTAAGCAAACAGCGTAGTGTTACAATTGAATTAACCGAAGTCTTGACCAATAGTATGTTTGAAATTAAAAAGTTATAATCCTCAAATATATGCAGTATATTAAAAGGTCAAGTTCGTTCCTCTGTATATGAACTATCGCAAAGATATTGTAACCAGATGTTTGTACATATCCTTACTCTTTTAAAGTCCTTCTGCCTGAGAGAATTCGCTGTCTCCTCCGTCCTGCTGATTTCGTTGACGACGTGCATCGCGCGCTTCAGTACCAGCTCGTCGCAGTTCATACGCTCCAACTCTGCAAATAAAGCAAACATAATTACAACAAGCTAGATACTAGGATAGAGGAAGATGGGGATAAAAGAGCCTCAGGACTCGTCGTCAAATGACACTTATAGTGCAGTATTGAACAAATGAAACGATACTTTTGCTTTAATTGGCCTGGATCCTTTAAGGAAGTACCATAAAAGTAAGATCAGCGGTAGAGTAAATGAATCATAATAAAGTCAGTTCTCTTTATGAGTAAGGTAAAGAGGCTCAAGTTGTTTCTCAACATCTACCATTATTTTTATCTATTTTTTTCTTCGTACTCGGTACAGGTAGAATACTGGTGCACATAGAAAATAAAAGTATATTACTATAAATGAACTAAAAAAATAGTTACATAGATAAGTAATAGTTTAAGAACTTAATAATAATTAATAAAAAAAATTACTCGCTGAAAATCGCTAGCTCGTAACAGTTTCTCTAGTGTTGTGGACATTCAGGGATGTTTGTCATCACTTAAGAGAACGTTCTCATTCTACGTGACCCGTTTTTACCATTTTTGCTGCCTTACTCTCTCGGTGACTAACCTAAGCCCCACCCCATAGAGGATATCGACTTCGTAACAAAAACCTTCGCCACCCCTCTGAATGGGTCGCTAGTATGGGTATGTTTCCAAACATTAGACGACTCTTTGCCCCCTTAATCTACAAAGAAGAAATTTTTCACTATATGTACCCTATTTATCTATATACATAAATAAAACAAAACTAATAATTTCTACATGCAAGGCCTACCTTTAAGGTCGTTCACACTGACACTCCTGAGCGACGGTACAGAGAGTAGCGTTGCCGCGGTCTGGCACTGCGCTCGCCGCTGCGGGTACTCGCTGCCCGTGAGCTGATGCTTCACATTGGAGTTGACCACCAGTATGACCAAATCATCTGTCTCGATCGGGATCTGCATCGCTTTTAATGACCTGTACGAAATCAAGAAGAATCTTTAAAAAAGTAAAGGGATTATTTAGACGATCCTTACGTACGTTCGTACCTAATAGCCTCGACTTATTATAACAATTTTAAGAGCTTAATTTTTGTTTATATTTAAAGTATCTAAAGTACTTTAAAACTTCTGTTGTAATAAAAGTAAATGATGCGAAAGTTCTAATGTAGTGACAGTTGATAGAAGTCGTCCTTAACGTCGTTTCAACCCACAACATCTGTTATACGAATGGGCCGGCTCAACCGGTGAAATACCACGACCTCACAGAAAACAGGCTCGAAGTAGAAGTATTCTGCGTTTCGTCTGATGAGTGAGGTGCCGGAGGTCTAATTTCAGTCCTCTTCCCCTTCCCACCCTTTCCTCATAAGGATAGTATGGGAACGGGAAGAGGATTGGATGGGGAGAGGGTTAACGGGGAAAAGGAAATATCCTTATTACCTGTCTACGTCGGGGAGTTGGGCTGGCTGGAATGATCCTAGCCCCCGCGCACACGCAAAATACGCGCTAATCGTGGAGTTGCGGAAAAAGTAGCCCACCCTACTACCATCTGTATATGCCCTTCTCTGTCCATTAAAGGTAGGCAATGCATCTGCAACATATATGCTTGTAATATGTCAATAGACATTAAAAAGGATATTTCCTTTTCCTAATCATCCACTCCCCCATAAAATCTTCTGCCTCTTCCCTTCTTTTCCTTATTAGAAAAGGACACTCATCAGATGTAACGCTAAATACTTCTACTTCATGCCTGTCTTCTGTGAGGTCGTTTCACTGGTTGAGCCAGCTAATTCGTTCAACAGATGTTGTTGTTGCTGGCTCTACCGCTGTTCACTAGATTTGCTGTCGACTATTTGACACAGATTTATAATACCTGCAGTCAATAAGTAGCGCGTGGTCTTTCCGTCCAAGTGTCACGATATACTGGTCCATTATACCACACGGCATTCCGGGAAACTCGTGCTCTGCTTTCTGGCATAACAAGGCCTTTTTAACTAAACTGAAAGAACATTAAAATGAATTAATTTATATAATAACTTTAATAATACAATGTGGTTTGATTGTCATTCCGAAAAAGTCTTAAACCAATTAACACCAATAATAATGATATCATGGGCATTATTCACACACGGCCATATGATCCCTACTAAGCAAAGCTTGTGCTATGGAGATAACAGGTATACTATATACTTCTTTTTTAAATACATACTTAAATAGATAATTACACACAGACTCAGGACAAACGGACATGTTCCTGCACACAAAGGTCTGTCCTGGGTGGGAATCGAACCCACAACGTGCGGCGGGAAAAGCGAGTATCTTACCACACCAAACGGCATGTCAAAAAACTTCTTATAAAGTCTTAAGTTAAAGTCACAACTTTAAGTAGTTCGCTCAATAAAATTAAAACCACAAATTCCATGAACACGTAAAAAACTAATAAACATAGTATCGTATAACTTACTCTATTTGAGAGCCAGTTAGTGCTTCTAGAAAAGTAAAAACAGCAACCTCTAGTGAAGCGCTACTGGACACGCCGGAGCCCATCGGCACGTCAGACACTATCACGGCGTCGAAGCCACGTAGCGTATCTTGAACGTAGCAAATTCACAAATTACTATGTTATACGAAAAATATTTAATTAATTACGATAGTGTTAGATTAACTTAGGAGGAGTAAAAGGAACTATTAAATTTGAGTGATTGTCAAATGCTTAACCTTTAAGATCTCAAGCTACCAAGCCATCCAGCAGTAAGCTTGAGAGTAAACAAGCCAGATTGCTTAGTAGTTGGTAAGAACGCCGCCGACTTGCCAACTCTCCACTTTGTAGATGTCACCGACCGATTCTAAGGGCAGGCACTTTATAATCAGGCTAGACAAATTCTAAACGGTCGGCACATTGTCAGTTTAACGAGTTATTAAGAATGTGCCGTTTCTTTTTTAGGCACTTTACAAAGAGGTGACGTAAGGCAGGCGGATATTTATCCAATAGACATGAATGTCTTTTTCTACAAAATGAACTTTGAGCGCTGATTGGTCGAAACTTGAGCCCGCTTTTTTGATTCGTTGCCAGTCATCACAGTCATTCACTAAAGGTAAACAAATAAATGTGATTTTATTTTCAATTATTTTCGTAGCATTAGTAACTATTTATTTAATTACACAACTTATTTATTTTCCAACAGGTTA
>JWHW01005988.1:25892-38905 GCA_000931545.1 Papilio glaucus
TTCTAATGTAGTGACACAGTTGATAGAAGTCGTCCTTAACGTCGTTTTAACACACAACAACATCTGTTACACGAATGGGCCGGCTCAACAGGTGAAATACCACGACCTCACAGAAAACAAGCGCGAAGTAGAACTATTCTGCGTTTCGTCCGATGAGTGAGGTGCCGGAGGCATAATTTCAGTCCTCTTCCCCTTCCCACCCTTTCCTCATAAGGATAGTATGGGAACCGGAAGAGGATTGGACGGGGAGAGGGTTAACGGGGAAAAGGAAATATCCTTATTACCTGTCTATGTCGGGGAGTTGGGCTGGCTGCAATGATCCTAGCCCCCGCCCACACGCAAAATACGCGCTGGTCGCGGAGTTGCGGAAAAGTAGCCCACCCTACTACTATCTGTAGATGCCCTTCTCTGTCCATTAAAGGTAGGCAATGCATCTGCAACACATTTGCTTGTAATATGTCAATAGACATTAAAAAGGATATTTCCTTCTCCTAATCATCCCCTACCTCATAAAATCTTCTGCACCTTCCCTTCTTTTTCTTATTAGAAAAGGACACTCATCAGATGTAACGCTGAATACTTCTACTTCATGCCTGTCTTCTGTGAGGTCGTTTCACTGGTCGAGACAGACATTCGTGCAACAGATGTTGTTGTTGCTGGCTCTACCACTGTTCACTAGATTTGCTGTCGACAGATTTATAATACCTGCAGTCAATAAGTAGTGCGTGGTCTTTCCGTCCAAGTGTCACGATATACTGGTCCATTATCCCACACGGCATTCCGGGAAACTCGTGCTCTGCTTTCTGGCATAACAAGGCTTTTTTAACTAAACTGAAAAAACATTAAAAATGAATTAATTTATATCATAACTATAATTATACAATGCGGTTTGATTATCATTCTGAAAAAGTCTTAAACCAATTAACACCAATAATAATGATATCATGGGCATTATTCACACACGGCCATATGATCCCTACTAAGCAAAGCTTGTGCTATGGAGATAACAGGTATACTATATACTTCTTTTTTAAATACATACTTAAATAGATAATTACACACAGACTCAGGACAAACGGACATGTTCCTGCACACAAAGGTCTGTCCTGGGTGGGAATCGAACCCACAACCTGCGGCGGGAAAAGCGAGTATCTTACCACACCAAACATGTCCAAAAAATTTCTTATAAAGTCTTAAGTTAAAGTCACAACTTTAAGTAGTTCGCTCAATAAAATTAAAACCACAAATTCCATGAACACGTAAAAATCTAATATGCATAGTATCGTACAACTTACTCTATTTGAGAGCCAGTTAGTGCTTCTAGAAAAGTAAAAACAGCAACCTCTAGTGAAGCGCTACTGGACACGCCCGAGCCCATCGGCACGTCAGACACTATCACGGCGTCGAAGCCACGTAGCGTACCTTGAACGTAGCAAATTCACATATTACTATATTATACAAAAATCACAAATTAAGATCGTGTTAGATTAACTTAGGAGGAATAAAAGGAACTATTAAATTTGAGTGATTGTCAAATACTTAACCCTTAAGATCTCAAGCTACCAAGCTATCCAGCTTGTAAACTTGAGAGTAAACAAGCCAGATTGCTTAGTTGGTAAGCACGCCGCCGCCTTGCCAACTCTCCACTTTGTATGAGTGACAAACTGAACATGAACGTAAGAAATTTAAAAGAACATTTCCCTGTATACATGATAACTAAATGAATGTAAATGAGATAGAATATTTTGATAGTCTACACACACATAGTAACGATTCCACAAAATATATCCATAAATTATTTATGTATGCGGTACAAAAACAGAAAATATTTCGTCTGTTGATGAAATTAACATAAAATGGGCCTACACTTACTTTTATTAAAGTAAAAAAATGCGAGAAACTCGGCTTTTTATGGTTCTATTCAAATATTTCGAAGCCAAATTTAGAATACAAATAGATATGTATGAATTATGAATCCATCTTCTTCTCTCTACCCTTTTCTCACTTTTTTTCAGCACAGTACGACCGTAGTCCATATTTCAATAGGTTTTGGCTATAGTTTTTAATGGCCTACCGCCGGCCTGACGCCAATCCTACTACCATATGAAATATTAGTAGATTATCGAAATTATTTGCTAATATTTATTCTAAACCATTCGCGGCCAAGCTTACACTTGGTTGGAAATGGTTCACGACAATAGTCGAATGAATTCGAAACCACGACCTAGTTGTGCATGTTTCGCAGTCCGCACCCTTACCATTAGGCTATTGGCGCTATTGGATTATGAATTCATACAGGACTAGAATAAAACTTCGGAGAGTTGAAAGAAAAACTAAGTTTTTACGACCTCAACTCAAATTTATGTATATCAAACTCGGAATTTATTAGCAAAGTATTACTTATATAAATATTTATTTATTTATTTTAATTGCAAACTTTTTATTTTTATATTAATTTAAGGAAAAGCTATAGTGAACATTATGTCATAGTAATATAACTTACTGGGAAAATTGGCAACTACTCCTTTAACATAGTTAATCCATGAAGGTGGACCAGGCTTTAGTGGGGCTACCGTAGGAGCAGGAAAACTGCTGGTTAGCTCCTGACCGTCAGCTAACACGGAGACTATGTTACACTCCTCCGTGTTGTTGAAGCCACCAACTACTATGGTTTTGAACGGGAGAGCCTGCACGATGAATCAATATTTGTATTTATACCTTGTTTCATTGCAAGATATGATTTTTGTAAACAAACAAACGTCATTTACCATACATAGCGGCCATTACTTTTTAAACTTTCATCTAAAATGCGTTTGTTTACAAAAATAACATCTTGCTATGTAATAAGGTATACTACATCCAAGTTCAACACTGAGTTCGCAGTTACTTACGGTAACGCTAAACACACAACTACTTTTATTTTTGCTAATGCGTTTGGTCGCCATTTTGGTTTTCTTCTCCGTATGCAAATGTCCACATCGGATGATAGTAAGACTTACCAATTTAACTAACAGACTTCTATCAGAAGAAAACACATTATACTTCCATAGCACAGCTTAAAGATATTTTCTAAAAACAACTTTTTCTAATATTACCTTATAACATTAACTATCCATATTACACAATTTCACTTCACTTTGTCTCAGGATTTCCACGAAATTACAAGATTTCCGATGAAATTATAAAAAGTATAATGGCCGCCATGTATGAGGTTTGTTTGTTTACAACAATCATATCCTGCAATGAAACTAGGTATATTAATATTTGGTTTTATTTTTGTTATTATATAAGTAATTTACTCCCTCCTTATCTTATGGATAGTAGTAATTCCAAAATTATTAATATATTAAATTCAGCATTACATTTTTTTTAATTACAGATGACGTCACATGAATGTAAATTTGACAAGGTTTCTACTACAAGGATAATACTTGATATTTTCGCGTCGAGTTGTCGCAATTGTCGCTCAAGACAGCGGGTAATGTTTTAAAGTTAATGACAGTTTAAAAGCGTTGTGATAATATACAAACCACTGGCAGAACGTATCCCTCGCAGTAGTCGACATGCTCCCCGATGAGGTTGACGCGTCCCGGCGCGCTCGCCGCCGCAGCCGGCTGCCTGCCAAACCTCAACACGAACTTATCTCGTGCTTCTTGTAACAACCGCTCTTCACCTTTTGCTGTTATTTCGTTAGACATCTGTGAAGATAATTTAAAAGTAAAATTCGTTTATTTAATAACACTTCACAAAAACATGGAGCAGAAATATTTTTAAAGACATCTTACTAAGCTACATGAAAGACGCTTAGTTGAGTTGACGACTACAGAAAACTGGCTCAAAATTACTATTCAATTAGATTTCAACTTTCCGAACATCATTTCATTGTGCTAACAAAAAATGATTGAAAACTGAACAATATTAATGGAAATCAAACATTATTATACGACGAAAGACAAAAACATTAAAATTTTTGTTATGATTTATTTTATCTACATAAAGATAAGTAAATATATACAATCACATAATAGAATGTGCGCTAACACATACAGTAGTGGTTATAATTTAACTTATATCATATAAAAACGTCAGCAACCGAATGGATTTGTTTTGCAGAGGATTGAAAAGATAACAGAGATACTTAGATGAGAAAAACAAGCGAAAATACTACCTGGCTCATCATCTGGAAACTAGACTCATCATTCAATCCGTAAAAACGCCGCCGTAGATCCTGGGCCGACGTTCCAGACTTAAGATCCTTTCGCCAATAGTTTAACCACGAGATCACATATTGAAGCGATGCATAAAGTTTAGGTTAGAAAACGAATGCGAGTTAGATCTTGATCATTGCCATCACCCATCACTTCGAATGTTGTATCTCCACATCACATATTAAGTATATTATAGGTTTGCGGTCGATTTAACCAGAGTTACGGCTATTGACTGATGGTTAACTGCTAGCTGATGGTTAACCTACTGTCTAATGCGATGAATGACGTTTGCATGACGGTGATTGTGGATATTTTGATATTGTTGTCATGAGCAAACGAAACACAAGTATCATCAGACTGGACCAAAGATCGCAACAAAGGTCCATCCTTTTCCGTCCTCATCCAATGTGCTCCTGCAACCTTGACCGGATCACCGCGTAAATGATTGATGGACCACATCAACTATTCTCGTGATCGTGTATTTTATTTGTGTCACAAAATTATAAGTCAAGTTTGTCTAACAGAATAGGTAAAAAATAAATATTTTGAAATGAATTTATTCTTATATAACAGATAATTTTATAGTACGTTAGTCCTAAAGTTTTATTATACAGATACTTAATGCGTTTGGTTAGAACGCCGCCATTTTTATCATTTCGTAGTATAAAACTAAATTACATTTTTATTATGTCATAAAAATGTAATGATAAACTTTATAATCTATGAGTTAACTACAAACCTATGCTTTGTAACCCAAACTATTATTAAAACATTTTTTTTTTATTTAGGTTATTTATTTTTCTTTTTTTTAATTTAAAGAAAAAAGGCCTTTGTCGCTGTGCGTCTACATCACCCATTTATTTTTCTTATGTTTTATATTTCCTTTTACGAGACAATATACTCAATTAATTTTATAATTTTTTTTATAGAAGAACTGAGCTCTTACTGATCCGTTCCGAAGAATTGTTTGGAACAATGCCTGTTGCTGAGTTTCCATATCGAGTTTCACGCATCGAGAGTTTTAAATTCCATCCACACCAACTCGTTGGCATCCCACTACCGCGCGTTTTCGCGTAACTTTCTGCCTCGTACAACCGCCTTGTGGAATGGTCTATATTTCCAAAGGTATTTCCAAACCAATACGACTTAGGGTACTTCAAGAAAAGAGCGTTCTCCGTCCGTTAATGCCGGCAGCGTATTATAGTTACTCTGATATTGTGGATGTTCATGATCACCAAAAGATAAGTGCTTTAAAAATAGAAGAAAGAGTATTTCCTATTCCTGTCCATCCCCTCCTCCGTCAAATCCTTTTCTTATTAGGAAACCATAGGAAGGGGAAGAGGACAAAAATTAGGCCTCATCAGACGAAGACGCAGAAATGCTACTACTTTACTGTCTTCTGTAGTCGTGGTATTTACCCGGTCGAGTCGGCCCATTCGTGCAACATATATTGAGGTTTGGGGGCTCTACCACTTAACATTATTACCATTAAATATATATAACCTATGTCTAGTAGATACTATTCGAGAATTGTATAAAGGGGAAAAAACTTTTTCACCAATAGAAAAATAGATTATGCAATTGCAATTGTTATTGGCACTCAGCTAATGCCTGCGGCTCCGCGCGCTCTCGTTTGTTCCTTTTTCCTCGTCCCTTCTTTAATTCATTCCGCGTGCGATAACCTCGAATTACAGGTAACAAGTTTCCAAATTTGGTATCGTCAAAACATATATCATTACCATGGCAACCGATATTGTAAATGAAGTCTGTTCGTCTGTGTGTGTAACTTAAAAACTGGTTTCACCGAACTTCATGAAGATTGTTATTGAATTATAAGCTAAAATATCGGAAAGCTAGAATGTGAAAAAAACATTAAACATCATTTCCAATATCGGTTGCCATGGTGAGGTAATAAATTATATTTTTTGACAATAACAACGTTTTGACATATGTTAATTATAATTCGATAAATTATACACGATAGCAAATTACAAAAAGGCGAGAAAAATATGAAACAAACACGTGCGGAGCCGTGAACAACATCTAGTATTCAAATAAAGGTTAATTTAAATATAAATTAAAAATGACACTTTACAACATAGTAAAACACGTTTCAATGAGATGGCGATATATTATGGTTTGTAACAAACTAGGAATCCGCCCCGACTTCGCACGGGTTTATACAATATAACAGAACATATACATATATACATATGTTGTAATGTCGTACAGTTCATTACTTGTTCAACAATTACCGTCGTATTGAATTATATAACTAAACATTTCTCTTAAACACTCGTAATATTCAACCTACTTGGGAAATTCTCATGAAAGTTCGTACAGTAGTGTTTGAATTCATTGCGTTCTAACAGACTCGGCCAGGACTTTCATAATATAGTGATAATTAAATTAATATTTGGACCAAAAACTGTGGGTATTTGTAAAAGCTTTAATATTTATATAAATACATGCCTTTGTTCGTCGACAGTGCGGCAGCTGTAGCCGATGTGACTGTAAACAATTGATGCAATAATAAACGCACGGGCGCGATCCGTTCGCGCTCTGCAACGCACTGCCGGTGGTGCGAGATGGCGGCCCTCGCTCGTGTTAACATTGTTAGGGCGTGTCCTTAATTAACATTAAAAAAACGTACGCGACTTTTTAATATAATCGATGTAGACAAAGCTAATTTCACCAGCTTATATGAATAATGAAAATAAAATGTTTTGTAGGTCTCGATCGCAACAAAACACTATTGTAAGCAGTCGTCTTTTGTTATATTGCAGCACAACTTTCTACTTATATTTTGATCAATTTTAGTAATCCAAATAATCTTACAATATAGTTCATTTTCTATGACCTTATCTGATGCAGAAGTTTTATTAGGTTACAACAATGTGAAAGATTTAATTATTTACCCGCTGCCTAAACCCCAAATATTCCATTTCTAAAGTAAACTAACCCAACGGGTATCCTTTTAGTACAGAATAGAATAAATTTTACTTCTAAAAACCAATTGAACACGGAAACTAATAGTTAGGGAAACTAAGTTTCAAAATTTTAAACTAGATGGCGGTTTTTCCAATCCAAAAGTGAAACTTTTGTTTCTTATTCTGATTCTCCTTGTGTCCGGACGTTAGAACAAAATTGTAAAAATATTTTACAGTCATCAGTCCCATAAGCTAACCTTCAAACGAATTAGACAATTTTGAGGCGGTAAAATTTAAATAAATTTTAAATGTGTTTAAATTTGGGAGCAGGTAAAACTAATAAAAGCGAAAAATAAGTAAATGTTTATTGAGACGTTGTTGACGCTCGTCTGTGCATACCTTTACCATGGTATGCGGAGACCGCACGGAGCCGGAATAAGCAGTTAACAAGAACTTAAGTGTAACCAATTCAGAGCTGCCGGACTGAATCGAGCCGACCGAATACGTATTCCATGAATATTATTTTAATAAGCAATAAATACATTTATTCATGTATTTTGTTATTAACACGCCAACAGCATACGTATTTGAATACTTATGTGTTTCGATGCGAAAACCTGTTGTGCTGACACCGCATAAAGTCGGCAAAAGGGAGCTGAACCTGTTGCCCTACACCAGGAACTGGAAATAACCGGTATAAATCCGAAACAAACACTTTTTAAAAAAGCATCACACAAAATATACGTATGTACCTCGGCTTGGTGTTGATATTGAAAACACTAACGGGCACGCTACGAAGTCGTCTTGTTCAATATAAAGAAAACATTATTTTAATAGGATAAGCTATCACCTGTAACTCAGAAAGCTTGGCCGTGATAAGGGATTTCCAACTGGCGTATTGCATCTTCTATATGGATGCATCAACACAAAATTAAGGGTAGTCTTAATTTTGCGTTTTATTAATCTAAGGGTTTGCCCAGATCTCTACGCCGCACCGTGAATATGCCTGTTCACGAAAGCGAGCACTACGCAATGCATGCTCACAGCTCGCCAGCTGATCCCGAATCGTACATGAGTTGCTCGCGCCTTCTACGCGCTGCTTGTGAACAACTAGAATAACGCTTCCTCCGACACCCCCACCCACTTTCATTTCCTTTGAAATCTTCACTAATAGAATAACCAATGATAATGGTAGCAATCTGATTACCGTCTGCCACCAAAGCAACAAACTGAGGGTTAAAAATAGCAGCAAACTGACCTAATGCACGCGCGCGGTACAGATGCTGCTCGCGTGCAACATGCGAGCTGCAGTACGCGTGCGGTACGCGCATGGCATGCTATCAGCGTATTCACCACGTGTGGTCACACCCTTGCATCGCTCTTTCATTTCACAATTTAAAAGAAAACTTTTAGCCTAAAGAAATATTGTAAATGTTTTTTTTTGTAACATTATGAACAGAACTTTATCGGTAGCGTTATCGACACATAACTTCATTGTTTATTGCCTCTCGTTGATACGAGTTATCTGCCTTAAAACAACATCGCATGTCGTTAATTAACTAAATCGTTTCGTAAGTATTATATAAAACATTTGTTAACCAACGTCTTGTTTGATTGATGATCCACACAATGGCTACTTTACCAAGATGGCGGCCATTTTTTATTTCAAGGACGTTAAAAGACAGCAGTTTATAACAGATATCTTAAAGTAAATGCTTTATTATAGGTAATTTATTTCATTTGTTAATTGACGATGTTATCAAAGGATTACGTTAACATACGTCTTCTTATGTACTTTTTTCTTTAATGTACGAAATTACACCGAAGGTTACTTGTAAGTAGATACTTGTGTTTAAATTTAAACTCCACGGAATAATTTCCTCCATCACCAATCTACATTTCATAGTGGATATACTTCGCGTTCGACAGAACCTATTCAAATCTTCGTTCGTCGCGCGTACGGTAAAAGATTGGAATAAGTAGCCGGCGTCATTGCTTCCGTTCAACTATGACGTGGGTGCCTTCAAGAGATGAGTGAATAGGCTGTTGCTGAACTAGTGCGTATCATCTTTCGACCACATCACGACTTAACATGAGGTGGGATTGTAGTCTAGTGCTAGTGTATTCATTATATAAAAAAATGTGTTCGGAACCGCTAGATAAATGATGATGTTTAGAGACTATAGCATTGTCTCGTCCATCGCAGCCTTAGGACATAATTTGCAAAGCATTTTACCTGCTTTAAACAATGTTTACTCAGTACGTTTTACATCGTCGTTAACCCGACTTACAATTATAATATATTTGTAACAAAAATTTATTATTTCTACGTTAGCCTTTTCCACTTTCGTCAAGCATTTCAACACTTTCGTTCCGGTACCGCTGGTACCTCCTTGAGACAACAAGCCTTTTGTCACCCAGTCCAAATATTTTATGAACTTGTATAAATATACTCTATATATTATTAAAATTCTGTTCACATTTTCCCATTAACTTTATCATTTTATTATTCCAGAAGTTTGCAAACAATTAAGCGGTTTACCTAATATTAAAAGACACGCAAAATACCATCAAGAATTTACGTGGTTAGCCACCCAAGCGTGAAACAGGATGGTTGTGAAGAATATTCAAGGAGGAAAATATAATAGACTTTTTAGATAATTTGAAGCGTAATAATAGAATTTTCATAAGCATCTTTATACAGTAGATACTTCATTATCCGACTCGCATTTATACGGATTCCCGATTATCAGGACTACAAAACGCCAAGTGACAATTACCAATTATATTAACCCAAATTAAACTTAATATTTCATTCCATGATTACCAAACGAAAATTAGCAAATATTTTAATAAAATCGAAATTGTAAATATATAAATAAATGACCTCTGCCTATCTCCCTGTTCTGTCCTATCCTGGGTCAAGAGCGTGAGCTCATATTATTATGTAATAAAACTGTATACGCACATGTAAATACATATTTTAGTTTATGATTAAAGTTGCAATTAAATAATACACATATATTCGAAAAAAAATCTTTTAATTATTACTACGATGAATTCAGACTGTCGAAAACTTTGTGAATGTTGAAACTGGGATGACATATGTGACATAACACATATTGTTATCCCAGTTTCTACGGAGAGAAAGAGAGAGATAACAATATGTTTTGTGTGAATGTTTTATCACGATGTGAATAAACATAGCTGCACCAAAAGGAAACCAGTAAAGAACGGGGAAGTAATATGCAAAGATAATTATATATATTTGTATATTTACTTTATAAAAACTCAAAAAAAAAGTTTTTTATGGAAGAAGGTGGCAATCGAGCTAGCGGAGCACCTGATGTTAAGTGAGCGCTACCCATAGACGACCGCAACGAGTCAAATGCAAACAAAAATGTCGCAGATGTGTTGCCTACCTTTAGTGGACAGAGGAAGGCTTAGACAGGAAAAAGAATATTTTCTTTACCCCGTTAACCCCCTCCCCATCCAATCCTCTTGGCGTTCCCATCCTATCCTTATGAGGAAAGGGTAGGAAGAGGAAGAGGACTGACATTAGGCCTCCGGCACCTCACTCATCAGGCCAAACACAGAGTACTTCTATTTCACGCCTGTTTTCTGGTTTACACCGGTCGAGCCGGCCCATTCGTGCAACAGATGTTGGTGTTGCGGATTTTACCACTGTTAAAGAGACAAGATTATGTTTGAATTAGAGTTGAAAATTTAAAGTAAGATTTTAATTTGAATATTATCTGCTTACGGTATTCCAATGACAAGCGTGACGCTAAATGGATTAGCAGTAGGCTGACTTACGAAAAAGCAATAAAGACTCAACGTATAATAAAACACTAACTTTTATCAAAATTAAAATCCAAACCAATCGATTAATCTAATCCGTGATAATTTAAAAATAGTGTCTTATTGCTGACTAATAAAGAAATAATTATTTAACGTAAATTGGACTATTCTATAAGGAACCGTATATTTTTATAAACGTAAGCGAATTAAATATATCTACAAACATATTTGTAGTGCCCTAGTTGTAGTTTTAAGCAACTTGTCTTTCGACAAAGGCTTCCTCCGAAGGTTTCTATCACCGACCAATTTTAAACTTCGTCACTTTGTAATCGGAGTAGGCATTTATAAACTGTCAGTATTTAGTGAACTAGACGAATCATTCACAATCTGACGGTTAATTTCAAGACAGTACATACACTAGAAAGTAAAATCGTTAAATTTTGAACTGATATTTTGCTTGCGTCATTACGTTTAGGTGTAAGAATCTTATCATACAAGCGGATTGCGAGCGTCCTCAAAGCGGAGTAGGCGTGCAACGAACACGCCGCGAATACGCAGCGAATTCTGCAACGAGATCGTCGCAAAGCAACGCTGCTGGACACCATATTGTATTGTCACGTACAACTTCAATCCGTTACGATACACGAATGTCTTAAGTCAGTTTGCATCAGATTCAACAACTCATAAAATTTAGGTCTTGACATTCACAGGTAGGAACGAAATTGTTTTGGATTATTTTTTATTTGTTTGCAAAACAACACAAAGTTGTCGCTCTCTTTCATTCGGTTAATTGATAATGGATCCCCCCAAATTCGTCGATGCTTTCGTTTTAGTCTCCGGCGTCTTCGAAGTAATAACGCTAACCGGAGTGCTTTCTCGTCGGAATCCATTTTCTTACTGAACGTATTGCGTACGCGCCCGCGACATCCTCGCTTTGCAGCCGCAGCGTGTTCGCAACGCATTCGCACAGCGCCCGCCCCGCAGCCGCTCGCAAACCGGTAGTATGATAAGGCCGTAAAATAACATGCAAGGAACTCTTCCGTCCCGTTGCCAACTGGCATTGACGCTCAAAAAGAATGTAATAACTACGTTACTATGTTAATTATTGTCGCTGTCCACATTGCTCGTCAAATCCGTGAATGAAATGAATGAAATGAAAAAAAAAAATGTCCGGACTATTGAAATCCTGTACACTTCGTACTATTGACATCTCCGACAAATATAAAAATATTAGGGACCTATAAACAACCTAGAAAGGTTTTTATGTGTTTTACATGATACGTCAGATTGACAATGATTCGTTCAGTTCACAATTTGCTGACAGTTTTTTGTTTTACTTTAAAAAAACTTTACTAGTTCATAATGTGCCTAGTCCGATTAATAACTGACGAAGATTACAATCAGTCCGTGACATAACTGTTGCTATGCTTTGCTTTTTTTAACTTCTTCTTTTAATGACATCATTATTTTATTAATATCCCAATTGAATCTAGGCCAGTCTAGGCAGTATTGTGAAGTAAATCCATTAAACAGACTGTAGACGATGATTTGGCATAAAATGTATTTTGTTATGTCATGCATAAAATCTGATTGATTTATGATCTCTCGGAACTGTAGTTCTCTTTTTTACATAGTAGTATGTGCGTAATACATAGTTGTAAGTACATAAACAAATGTTTCAATACATTTTTGAAAAACAAACAGGGACCATGCAGACCTTTAAATTTGCTTTAATTATTTTATTTTTTTAAAAGAGAAGGGGGCAAACGAGCTGTGAGAACACTGAGGTGATCAACGTCGCCCATGGACACCTGCAACACCAGAGGAACTGCAAATGCGTTGCCGGCCTTTAAGAAAAAGATAAGCTCGCTTCTTGTGCTTGTGCGTGGCATAAAATTTCGGGAGAACCGCACTGTGGAAGAATGCCAGCCATCCAGGTGGTGTGGATGATACCTGGCGGTCTGTCGTGTCGTCCGATGACTAAACTCGGCGGCAGGAATCGTTCCAAACAGTTCTTCGGAACACTCCCCGTGGTAAATACGGTATAAAATACAGAGGGAACTGACGTCCCTCC
>JWHW01005991.1:10390-24837 GCA_000931545.1 Papilio glaucus
AATTTAAATTTTAAAAAGTTGCCGTCATGAAACGCCCGACAGATTTTACTACTGGCAAGACTCGCCAGTCTGTCTTTTACATCAAAATCCGAATTCAAACCAACAGCGACTTGACACTAAACGCAAAATTCAGATTGCAAGTCGACTAAAGTCAAAATTAAGAATTCGCTTATAAAATATATCTACAATCTATTTATGTTATGAGTATTATAAATATAGCTATCATATTTGGCAACGCATCTACAACACATGTGCTTGTTGCGGATGTCTATGGGCAGCGTTCACTTAACATCAGGTGATCCGCTTGCTCGTTTGCCACATAATTCCTTAAAAAAAACATTTAAGTTTAAAATTCTATGATCAAACTATTTTAAAAGAAGCCATATACTCTATCGTCCGCAGTTTCTCTGGCAACACATTGCGCCGTCACTGTTAAAGTTCGTATTTTTTAAGAAGGTGGCAATCGAGTAAGCGATGCGGATCACCTGATGTTAAGTGAACGCTACCCATAGACATCCGCAACAAGCAAATGTGTTGCAGATGCGTTGCCTATAATGGACAGAGGAGGGCTTAGACAGGAAAAGGGATATTTCCTTTTCCCTGTTAACCCCCTCCCCGTCCACGCGGTTATGAGTTAATCGAAGATAGTACAAATGATGTCCTCATCGATTGATAAAGAGAAAAGATTTTTTTCTAATGCATGCAATGTCCACCACATTGCGTTTGTAAGTGTCCACTGGTTATTGGCCATAGGAGTATCCGATGGATACTTTAAGTTACTTTGTCTATAGGCAAACAAAACTATAACATCGATATGAATGACACAATAAAAAGTCACACGAGGGTAAAACGAAATTATTCATAAAACAAAACGTTCCATTCACTACTGGCCATCATTACTGGAGTCCCAATTTTAGTTCAGTCATAAAACAAACATTGCGAAAACCATAAACAATCGACAAACAACTGAAAACTGTTTGGTCGATCTTGAACTATTTTAAATCGTTTGCATACTTTTATTATCTGTTCACACTTTGACTGCAACTATGCAATTCCACAAACAAACTAAAGGTTACTGTGTCATGTTTTTTTTTTCATTTTATCACGCTAATTACAACTCTTATCCTTGGACAAAATATCTTTAACGGATAAAAGACGCTAGGAACATTATAACGCACTGCATAGATACATGTTATTAAAAACAGCCTTGCATTATTGTACTTTATGCATTATTTTATGACACAATTACACGCGGCCTTGTCAGTGTAGACGTTTGACTTTTTTAATTTGTTTGCACGTGAGTGACTTATTATAGTCTATGCCGCGTTATAAGCGCGGGAAAACTGACAAAGGTTTCCCGCGCTTTAGTGCAGAGAGAATGTCACTTTAATAATTGATTGAAATGTGTTAAAATATTAGGTATGTAAATACATAATATTTCAACTATTATCTTATTGATATCGTATTTTTTAACGTTAATTCATAATAAATATACTAAGCCACTGGTGCAACCAGTAGACGTAATCTTGCATAAATGTTGATGTGCCTGGTACTAGCGGTTTCAGCTAAACTTTTCGTCAAATAAATTTAGTAAATCTTCCATAACCCGATTACACTCAAAACACAGCGATACACACACATGCACAGAAGAAATTTATATTATAAAGAACTGTTACAGTTGCTTTGGACATTTGAATAGTGGAAGCATATATGTATACAATCCGTGTAATACATCCATACAAAAGTATGGATTGATGATGAAGATGAAGATTTTAATATTAATTAAATATTTTGACTACGTACGTCCGTGCAATAACTAGGAAATAATTACGACACGTCTTGATATAGACGAAAGAAGCCTGCCACCGTGCATCAATCAGAAAAATTACCATTTCGGAGTTTGAATAGACAAAATTATAATATTTAAAATTTTTGTCTTGTTAATTGTAACGACTATTGCGTACGGTACGGTAGGTACAAACCAAATAGAGTTGTGTTCTACGCGAAATTAGATTTCAAATAAAATCATGATGACTAATGACATTTAATTCGTCATCATTATTACGAAGTTAGAGACATTTGGCATGTAACTGCAATTTAGGCATGGCGGCGGTACACAACTGATACTCTTATAGGGTAACCTTGCACAATAATAATATTATTATACGCAAAGATAATTAATGATCCAGCCATGCACCAGACTATAATTTTAGCTATTGATTTATTACATATTTGAGAAAAAAAAAAAAACTTGGCCAGCCTTCTTGTTGATGGTTCTAAAATTGTCGTTAATCTGTCGGGATATATTCCGTTTTAAATAAATAAAAATAAGATAAAGTTAACATACTTTAATTTTGTCAAAAACTTAATGGCCAGTCTTAAATTTATTCCAATAGATACAAATGTTTATATAAAAATATTATATTTTTAATAATAACAACAAAACCATAGACTAAAAGTTTCAACCGACGATAGAGTGCACTAAAATGGCTTAGTTTAAAAATAACTTGTTGCAATACCAATATATCGCGGTGATAATTTAAACTCGTGACAGAATTACGTGCGTGACCTCGAACGACATCAAAGCCGTTGCATCTTCTGTTGCGACCGCACGGTCACCACGCTGTTGTAGAGCTAATCAGGATAAAATATCGAAAGTTTTTTAGTAATTATAAGCTGTTAGCCGAGGCCTCGGACGCGTTCTAATTTTTCACACTAAAAATTTTTTGTAAGATGATTTCGCGTATAATATTTAATTCGAATTATATCTTATAACGTCGATGTGTATCTTACCTCCTTGTAACTGTACACCTCAGTAGTTAGCGATGTTTCCAAAGACAATACTGTTCAATAGTTGTACTTCATGTCAATGAATGAAATGAGGGAAATACCCCTTGCATTTCTCGAGTCTGGGCCATTTATGCAACATTTCCTAACTGCGTTGCACCATGTCACAGTACAAAATGTATAAAAAAAAAACAATTGAACATGAAAATAGTAAGCATTTTGGTAAACGTTATAAAACTAAACTCTTCCAGCTCTTTTATGATATTTCATTTGGAGCAGAATTAGCGACAGCTACTCGTATGTTTGTCCCAGTGTTTGTAAGAAAGTTGGTCACCGTCCCGAGCTTATCAAAGAGTAATGTTTTACGGACTTATAAAACGGATAATTATATTAAAAATGTTTATTACTTTCTATAAGTATAAAATATGTATATAAGGATATATTTTTTAAATTCTTAAAAAGATAATATTTAATCTAAACATCTTTGAGCTAAATAGAAGGCCAGAGTAAATCAAAATGTTCGAAATTCAGTACTACGAGTAATTGAACACATACACTGAACATTGTCGTGTGGTGACTGTCAAAGAATAAAGATAATTGAGGTCGTTTAGAAGTAATCTCCGTTATGTCGTTACGCGGTCCGTGAATACGTCGATAATATGCCGTTCGTTATTTATTGATTGAATGACTGATGAACATTGATCTGCCCAGACCTTGCCATTCATTCATTCTTGGAGGTTATGATGTGACGTTTAATTTATAAGAATATTTCATTGTTTATTTTTTTTTATTCGAAAAGGAGTTTAAGTTTTTTTTAACACCGGCCAGTTTGAAGGTATCTTTCATTCCACTTTATAATTCCAAATTTAAATTAAATTATTTAGCTTATTTTTATTTAAAATAAAAAACAAATCCTAAATGCTTAAGTTTTCTAAAGAAGACTTAATAATTTATGTTAGGAAATTCCAGTTTCATTTATCCATCAGTTGCATGAAGAAGACCAACGACGGACGACTTTTTATCTAAATATTACCCTATTTTTTTAGTATTTTACTTTTAATTATAGCATAGGATGCGGCATATGAAATTTATACCCTCATATATAACTTGATCAGGACCAATATATGTTCATATCATCTAACATATATTGGTCCTGATCAATTAATAGATGAAATTTCTTATCTTAGACCGTTATACAGTATGAAGTTTTTAACACATAAAATTCCAAATTCAAATTATTATTTTTTTAATCATTGCGTCTTGTTTCATATAGACATTAGCGTTGTCTACTACAGTTCAAACGCGAAAACATGAAAAAATTTAGCAGTAATGGCACGCACTCCTCACATTGAACTGATGCCAGATCACCTACGTCATGCTCTGACGACCTTACATTAAAATTATATACGGTATAATTAAAATAACGCACAGATCGACTGACGGACGTTTTGGAAAAAAGTTTCAATAAAAAAAGAATAATAAAACATGTTACTTTATGGAAAATGCTTGTATTTTCATAACTTTTTCTCCCATTAATAACCTACGTCATGGGGGAAACATTTTGGTCAGGAAAATTAAATTCGCATATTATTTTCGATTAAATCTATGCGTTTTAAACCAAGGAAACAGGAAAAGAATGATATATATGTAAACTATAAACTACATTCGTCACATTTGTTTATTTTTTCTAAGATAAAAAAAAATTCTGCTGTATTGTGCCAGTACATTATACACGTATGCAATAAAAAATATTAACTCTCTATATTTTCGACGCGACTGTACCTCGTTGGATTATTTCGTGTACGTCTGTACCTACTGGGCTCGTAGGGATGGTTGTTTCGCATCTCTCGTCGCGGCAAGTCTAAGATTAACCTTCTATTAAATTTTTTGTAAACAGCAGTACGTTAACACGGCGACTGGTTCCGTACCTACACGATGGAATGTTACGGTCGATGTGCCCATTTCCCTTCAAGGTCATCGGAGTTAATAGAATAATGATTAATATAGACTATTTATTAATGTCATGTGTTTGAAATATTATCTTTGAATCACGAACACTCACAGTGGGTTTACACTGCCGAAAACGTTCACACAAAACATACTGTCACCTGAGTTTTTTCAGAGAGAAAGACTGAGAGAAACTTAATCATTTAACAGTGGTAGAGCCCGCAACAACATCATCTGTTGCACGAATGGGCCGGTCGACCGGTGAAATACCACGACCTCACAGAAAACAGGCGTGAAGTAGAAGTTTCTCCGTTTTGTCTGATGAGTGAGGTGCCGGAGGCCTAATTTCGTCAGTCTTCTTCCCTTTCCTACCTTTTCCTCATAAGGATAGGATGGGAACGGGAAGAGGATTGGATGGGGAGGGGTTAATGGGGAAAAGGAAATATCCTTTTTCCTGTCTATGCCCTCCTCTGTCCAGTAAAGGTAGGCAATCTGCAACACATTTGCTTGTTGCGGATGTCTATGGGTAGAGCTCACCAAACATCTGGTGCTCCGCTTGCTCGATAGCCACCTTCTTCTATAAAAAATAAATGTGGGGTCGGCGCAGTATGATTGTAGTCCATGCTGTACAGGTTTTGGCTAATATATGTATATAAAAAAAACACAGACAGTCTTAAGGACTGCCGACAGAAGTGAAAACTCGAACAGGCCGGAAGGTGCGGCAATAGTTCAAATGTACATAAATAATCAACAAAAATAAACCCTTGTTACTTAAAGATAAAATTCAAAATCGAATACAAGAAAAATAAATGAGAAAAGTTCGTCGAAACTGTTCCAAATTCAAATAATAATGTTGCTCGCGCGCATGTTAAGCATGTTTGTTGCGTGTGTTTGTGTTCAGTCGAACCTATAAGATTTTCCCCTATCAAATATCGTCTAACGTGGCTAAAGAAGGTCTTGATTGTTATCTGTACACTTTATAGTCTTTCAATCGTATCAAGGAAGCATATTAATGATGTAGACAACGCCAGGTGTGGAACTCACTAGCACTACACGCTACAAACACGCACGCACGCACGCGAGAGGAATCGCATTGAAGCTATCTGTGTACGAATCTAATGCACCGTGTCTGTACGCAGGAATGCTAGATGCCCCACTTACTTTATCGAGACCAGCAAGTGCGGGGCATCGTGTTATATAAACATGCATTACTTTGCAATGCCAAAGATCATTAATTTGGTAATACAAATCATATTACGTACAGCGTTTCATGTGATAACTCGGTTGGAACAGATCAAAGAGCTACGTACATATATGTCAGAGGTTGTTGCATTTTAGATTAGTATGATTATAAGTGGTAAACCGTACCTATGCAAATGTGATATCAAACATTTTTGATAACAAATTCCAGCAATAGATGGCGCTATTACTCTATTTGTTTTTACGTTACTCTTATTAATTCAGTAATTTAAGTAATTTAGATTCATCGGAACCGTAATATAGTATTGTTTCCGTATGAATGTATGACAAACAATCTTACCAACGTCACCTATATCTTATTTTATATGGTCAACGCCTTTAAATCACTAATAATACAAAAAAAGTTCCCTCACCGCGTTTGTCTGTCGGGATAAACTCAAAAACTACTCAACAGATTTTTATACGGTCCACCAATACAAGGAGCAATTCATGAGGAAGTGTTACGTGCATTATATACATATATTTTCTGTAAATAGGCCAGCCTATTAACACAACAAAAAATGACAGCCATATGCTGCTCTATCTATACGGGGGCGGAGCGCAAGTATTGTAATAAACATACCGCGTTATCCAGTAAACTTCGATTCATTGAATTTATGGTGTCCGAGTTCAGCATGGATATGTTCTTTAAGAATATCTTCAGGTCTCCCCCGGACCTGGAGGCGTACTCATTGAAGAGGAGAAGGGCATCATCGCTGGCGGATTTCAGCTCTTGTACCAGCTCTTTAGTGTACCTCTTCTCTATCTCTCCCAACTCTTCGGACTCTGGGGCCACTTCCACGTAGATCTTCGCATTGGGCACCTAGAACAAGGATTATAATTTAAAATTCTAGAAGTGCTATCGTTTGCGTCTTCTACATGAGAGACCAGGGTCTGTCAAAGAATACAACTACGAATTTCATATTAGTTTAAGATACTGTATACCCTCATCTATTAGGTATTTGAGGAGGACCTAGATTAAAATATAATATGAATATATAATTTAAAAAACTCGTCATCTTTAGACTCTAATCTAACATTAATAATAGATAATAATTTCCTGGGACACTATTCACACACTGCCATCAAATCCCAAACTAAGCGGAGCTTGTACCATGGAAACCAGATAACTGATATACTACAAACACTGCTTTACTTTCTTTCGTAAATACAAACTTAAACAGATAATTACACCCAGACTCAGGACAAACAGACATGTTCACAGAAATGTCTGTCCTGGGTGGGAATCGAACCCACGACCTGTGGCGTGAAAAGCAAATATCTTACTGACCACGCCAACCGCCCCAACGATTTAGAAATGTGGGCTCCAGATTTTACTCGGCTACCCACTTGTCATTTATCAATGTAGAATACCTACATCTGACATATAATCTAGGTCCTATATACCGTATAAAAAGTATACCTAAACATGTTTTGTAACACGATTGATATATTAGGGTTGTACATTGTTTTGTTTATCTCGAAGTCTAATTGTTATCGTGGTAATAATTGACAACCCTACAGGTTATTGGAATTGGAATGCCCCGTGAGTTATCTGCTAGAACGTGCATATTCATAATACCTAAAGAAGCATCTACACTCTTGGTTGTATACCAATGATATTTTTCTTTAATTAATTAATTAATTTGTTATGTGATTTCGTTATCGTTATCCAATCTTAACTAAAGTTAGGATTCTTTCTTAACAAAACTAAATTAAACAAAAATTACCTTTTAATTGCTAGGTATTATCGTTATTAATTTTGATTTCTGTTGAAGAAATTACTAAAATTGGGTTAGTAGTTTTGGAGTTTACACATTACAATCAAGTTGTTAAACTTTATATATGCTTGCTATATGTATGCTTGGGAACTAAAATAAAATTATTATTCGGTTCCCAAGCATACATATATTTACCGAGAAGAATTCAAAATGTTATTTGTAGGCCTCTTTCGTTCGTAGGTCTTTCCGGTCATGGCAGCGAATTAAAAACAATGTAGTGTTGTGTAAGATTTCAAAAACATTACAACTAAAAATTAAATAACCATTTATTTTACTTCACACAACAAAATCCACGTACATTCTCAGATTAATTTATGCCGATGAAGAATGTTCATTAATAACTTATATTTAACATTGTGTATTGTTTACGAATATTTAAAATATACCTTACGGTTTATAACCTTGAGGTTGCAAGTTACCTATCATCTTTTTAATTTACTATATTTAGGATTTAAATATATAAATGTATCCATGAAATACCATGCCTTCCAAAGATTATGGATTTTCATATGCAGCCATATACCATATATCCATAACCCATGAGGATTTGTAGTCATTGGTTATGGATAGATGGATGTATGGATATATGACAATTGCTATAGAGAGCATTGTCAATTGGATAAAGAGACGAAGGAACTTGTTTTGTACAAGTTGAGCCGTTTAAAAAATAAACAGCATTAAATAATATTTCGCTGTTCGTATCAAATCTCTTATCATATAGCTTAGTAGTCAATGTCTCAGGCTTCCAAGTGACGGATCGTGTGTCTCTTTGTCTATCAAATTATATTGCACCGCACACAATGTCTACTGCCACGTCAGGAGAGGTGCATATGACAATGTAAATGAAGCTTTTGTGTTTTTCTATAAAACCATTATAAGGGAAAACTGTGGCTTCAAAGTGGATGTTGTGACTAGAATTGAGTAAGGTATGCTTCGGTGGTTCGGGCATGTTGAAATGGTGAATGAAGAGAGTTACGAAACAAATTTATGTTGCAGAAGTGAGTGGCTGTGTTTGTGGGGGACGCCATAGGAGAACTTATATCGTTCAGATTAGTGGCTTACTAAGAAAGTGCGATATAAGGCGCACCCATAACCGACGAGCTTGTATGCGTAGACATGGAAAAGAAGAAGTGAGAGAGGTGTGCCAGATTCCCAAATGGAAATCCACGATCTCTCCTATCCCTCTGGGTTAGGTCGTGAGCGCATTTTTTTCTATGGCTATGTTTATACAGAAAGAAGCTTATCTCAGAAACGGCTTAACCGATTTGGGTGCGGTTTTCACTAATGTATTATGGTAAGCTTCACTTAGCATTTAGTGTTTGTTTTATCTCAATCGGTTTATAAATAAAAAAGTTATATCAATTTAAAAACCATGTCAAACATTTGTTTGATAAAAATACTATAAAATAGAATACTATTAAGTAAGTAATATCATTTCGTTTAAGAAAACTTGCAGGGCGGGTGAAACCGCGGGGCACAGCTAGTTAGTTAAATAAACAATAACAAATTAATAATGTGTTACTATTGTAATACATTATTAATATCTGGTTAATGGAATTAACAATAATAAGGAATAACAATGTTACATCGTAGGTACACATCCATGTAATTGCTCTGTAATTTGTATTATTTAATATATGCTATGAATATTAAACATATAAACATACAATAAAATGTGTTTTTATATTTTTTAATTGGCCATTTATGATGACTCATATGTTATTTATCGACACATCACATCAAGACATACTTACAAATATTATACATGCGAATTAGTTACGACTTCACGCGTAAACTATTCAACCGAACTTCAAGAAATCTTGTCCACATATTGTCGAGGGTACAGAACAAAACATAGGGTAGGGTAGGGTATAGGCGAAACGTTTATCCCGAAAAAAAAAACTTTCCGAGCGATAGAAATATAAAGATTGGGGAATATTAAGAAAATTTTGTACTCGAAATCAGCTGGTGATATAAGAAATAAAGCTATAAATTTGTTAAGGAGTATTGTATATAACATAGTATAATAATATAGTATTGTATATGTAGTGATGTAATTCATAAGTTATATGTAATGAGTGCTTTAAGTGGCCCTTATAAAGATATTCTATCGATCATTATCCGAGCAGCCTTGCTCTTCTCCGTTGACAATGAGCAAGGCCGGCACACGACGTCAGCCTACTGCATCGGATGCACTTGTAGTCGTGACGATACCATAGTACAATAAGGCATTTGATGCACTTGTGTTGACGACTATCCTCCAGTACAATGCTGCGGACAAGATGCACATGTATTGCTGATACCACATAACAATGTTGCGGACAAGGATCAAATGGATGCACTTGTGTTGACAACTCTCAAAGTACAACACTTAGAAGGCATGTGATGCACAATGCTGAAGAGAAGGTATTGGTGCACTTGTGTTGATGACGATACCACGGTACTATGCTGCGGAAAATACTGGAAAGAACTGCGTAATTTTTGCGTGCAAAGTTAAATCCGAACAAATATTTTAATGTAAAAAGATAGAATAAGAAGATAGATAGTGTGCTTCTAACCTTAAATATCACGTCAAAAGTTTGAGGTACGGAATTCGCTAAGGAAAAGAAAAGGACGAAAAGCTGTTAATAATGACCTCGCATTAAAGATTAAAGGGGAATCCCTGACGGCACATGAATATTATTCAAATTAATCTGCAGAACGCTGAATATAAAAGTAGAAATTATATGGTATAGGAATAAATCCCTCATACATGACGCTCCACCATTGTTTGGATACAATTTCATCTATCTATACGTTGTAGATAAAATTTATGAGCACCTTTATTCCAAAGCAAGGGTTATTTGTATTAAGTTAGAGTTCAATTTGAATTAAAAATAACCGGTTGTAAACTTAAACGTGCTAGTCTTGGAATGTTCAAACAAATTGTCTCGCTAGAGTTTTATCTCGGGCCACGTGCTCTTGATCTAAATACCATTATTATTTGTCTAACGGAAGGGCTTTTTAGCAAGTGATATGGCCCGAGTTGCACACAAAAGTATAATAACCACCTTTTACGATATATATGTATTTATTTATTGTTGCGACGCATTTAATGACGATTTCTTATCTAACAAACAAATTGGTCACCTTAAAAGCCGACGACAATGCAAACAAGTGCATAATCATTTATTGATCAGTGATAGAGCCCGCAACAACATCTGTTGCACGACAGTACTGTTGCAGACAGACAGAAGACAAGCGTGAAGTAGAAGTATTCTGTGTTCCGTCTGATCTACTCTTCTCCTGCCCATCCATTTCTTATTGGAGAGGGGGAGGGGAACTGTCTGTCTGTCCATTAAAGGTAGGTAATGTATCTGCAACTCATCAGCTAGTTGCAGATGCTTATGGGTGGCGGTCGTTTCAAGTAGGATGGACCGCTGGCTCGTTTCCCACCCTCTATTATAAAAGATTACTATCTTTATGCTACCCAATAACATTTTTAGCAGTTAAAATTGTTACAGAAGCGCTGCCAACCTCGGGAAAGGTAAGGATGTTTGAATAGACAGGGAATGGAGTTTGCGACATTTCGTTCCTCAGGTGAAACGCAAAAGTAGCAAACAAAAGGAACAAAAGCTTAAAAAGCTCTAATGTACTCTACTTCCAGTCCAAATATTGTTCACTTGTTAAGAAAACACTATGATGAGCAAGAAGAGTCCCCACTTCGTTATACCCCTGTTATATTTTATAACAGCAATAAATATTATTTCATAGGTTAAGAGGTGTATTGTACAATTGTTTCTGGCGAATAAATAGCTTTTATATTACGCCATACATTACTGTCCAGTTGTGAGCTAGCGTGGGCCATAGAAACATGTCTCACAAAACGGAAGTTGTTTTATAGATGTTTCGGATTTAGTGCCTTCCCTTGTGACATCATATGACATGAACTTACGTCAGTTTATTGCAACCCAATGCCAACCAATATTGTACGGTATTCTATCTAAGATTTAGATCACATTTTTGTATTTATGAAGCTATTTGCGAACGTGTGATACATAACACAAAATATTTTAGACGGATAAGGTATTTATACTTTTGGTTACGGGTTACACAAGACCGGCTAGCGTCCGGGTACATTTACTAAGACGCAATTTTGTCTCAGATTTAATTCTTAGTACTAACACTATGAGCCTAGTCTTAGGTGATCGAAATAAATAACGATCGCACCCGATAGATGTCCGAATTTCATTATTTTTGTATATCATTGTTTTCGGGATAAAAACTATTGTAAAAATTTATGAACAAAAAAAAACATATTTCTATCATAAAAAAGTTTTAAAAAAAGCAACGAGTTGTCAAAATGTATTTATCCTGATTTCAAATTTACCTTTGCCCTGGCGGTGACAGTGACGGCTAGAGCGGCGAGCGCGAGCAGCCGCGCGAACATGCTCGCGAACATAATGCACCGCGAACCGCGCACCACGCGCGCTTTCTGCACACTGCCACTGCGCGCCGGCGGCTGGCGGCAGGACCGCTGACACGCGCGTACGTCTGATGCGGGGTGTGTACTGTCGCGCTCGAAAGTGTTAACATCGTCTTTCATTTATTTTGCCTACCTACTTACCAAGCCAGTATACATTCTTCATCACAGCATTGGAATTAACATCGGATGATAAAAAGTCACATAAATTTTAAATGAAGAAAACAGATATTAATTAATATCCAGTTTTATTTATTTAAATAATATCTATACAATCATTATTGGGAATAATAATTCTATAATTATTAATACATTAAATTCACTACGCATTAGAATTATTTTATTAACTATACTTTCTAGTTACGGCTGACGTCACGTGGATGTAAATTTGACAAAAACCTAGCACATTAGTAACTCGCGGGGGTTATAACTTTTTTTGGTAGGTATTGGACGAAATTTTACAAAGATTGTAACATTTTGGGGATAGGGTTATGTAGAATTGTACTAAAACCCTCTCATTATTCTCAAGTGCAAGGCCAGAGGCCCGAAGCCAGGGTCTCCGGGGTCTCCTAAGGGTTTAACAGATCTACTAGACTACTATAAAGTCTATTATTGAACTAGACATTACTAAACTTTACAGTTGAAATCAACTCCGAATTCGGATCTTATACGTCCCTTTATTATGTTGTATAACATTTGATTCATTGGTATTTGTTTAAGCGATGATCCTTTTCGTGTTTGTAGTTAAAGCGATTGTGTCAAAACCGCGCAGTACCGTACTTAAAATCTTACAAGCAGTTACTATCGCGACAGTACTATGTCTGAACTCTAATTTAACAAATTGTGTAACTTTTATTCTATACAAATTTAGCTGAAAGGCAAATCAAATGTCACATTACCTATTTTTACATAATCACCTAAGACGTCTAAAACCAAAATTGGTTCTTTGGCGTCCTCATAAAGATGCAGGTATTCTTGAACAGATGTGTCGGGCCATCTTGTAAACTCACCAACGCTCTGTTTTCTGGTGTGTACACCATGTAAACCATCGTACATTGGTAATCAATCCAAAATCTTGCCTGCCCATTCCTACTTAAGCTTCACAAAACATCTAAACACAACATTTAAAAATCCTAACTAGTATTACAAAGCGGAAAGAATTGTTGTTTGTTTGCATTGTTTTAAAACTACTGAACAGATTTGAAAAATTCTTGCACCGTTAGAATCCTACATTATCCCTGATGAACATAGGCGACAGAATTTTTTGTTTATAATTTTTGAAATTTTTGTTAAATACCCGCGCGAAGCCGGGGCGAGCCCTAGTTATTTTATTTAAAAAAAAAACACTTCTTTTAGTGTAGTTTTGACGAAACGTAACTGTTATAGATGTAATCGGCCGCTTGTGAGTCACCTTCGTCAGTTTATAATCGGACTAGGTACACTATAAATTGTCAGCAAATTATGAACTGAACGATATGATAAGTCTTCTCGACAATTTGCGAACTGAAATTTTGTTGGCGTGGCGTTGTTGGTTAATACGATAAACTTTAAGTTAGAAAGACATAAAAATACATTATAACAGTTGTAGAAGATATAAATACGCGCTAGTCGTGGTATGGAGAAAAGCCCCCTACTAATTAACTAAGTACCTAAAAGAAAAAAAACACAGGCCGGAAAATAAATTAAAAAACCTCAAAACTGTTCCTAATTCAAATAAGCATGTTGCTGACACATGTTGGGCATGTTGTTCACGAGGACCTATAAAATGTTCCCCTATCAAGTTCGTGTAACGCGGCTCGAGAAATTTTCACTTCAATAAGTTTGTTGCGTTGGACATACTACGTCAAACTGTCAACGAATATTTCAGTTCACAATTCGCTGATAGCTTATAATTAGCCTAGTACGATTATGAACTGACATAGTTCACAAACGATCGGTGACATAGACACCACTTCTTCACTATATGAGCCGACTCGAATACAACCACTCATGCAAAAGCTACTTTGGGATCTATACCTCTTTAGCTGAAGTTATGACGTTGATGATAGACATATTTATAAATAAGTAAATATAAAATATAAAATGTATGTTCTAGCTAGTTCGTGATCGATTTATTTGCGCATAAATTTACACGAAAATGTTCCTGGTTGAAAAAAATACACGAATAGGTTCTTGCATAAAAATGCACGAGTGACAAATTAAACTATAGACTTGTACATTTTGTCATCCTC
>JWHW01005991.1:36929-62193 GCA_000931545.1 Papilio glaucus
ATCTATAAACAACTAAAAAAGAAACGCAACAAAAACTTGTAATGTGTTAAAAACTTTAACCTAACGCAACGATTTCTAAACAACTCTTTATCTTAAATAACGACTTGCGATACACAACACATGCCGTTTCCCGACCATCGACTGACGAACACCCAATATCCTGTTCACATTCGAATTATCGATATTCTGGAATTGTTCCCGAAATTCGCGTCAAAGCCTACCCTACTTCCTGAGCGCGCACGTGTCCGCGGCGCATGCGACCGTTTTTGCAATTCAACAAACACTACCGACTAATGAATTGTATATCTATCTTTGTCTATCGTATACTTTTATCGTTTATTAGAGAGGGATGTGAAATGCAACAGTTGGTACGGCGTCTGCTGCCACCATATGTTGCTTGAGGTTTCGAAAATTACGCGCCAGTTGGCGGCAAGATGGCGGCACATGAGCACTGTTTTGTCTATTTAATGACACGTTGCGTCGCACGTGCTATTTGTTGAATTCTTAGAATAATAAACTAATATTTATTATTGATATTTGACCTTAAAAAAATTAATCAACACTGCGTATTGCATTTCAAACACTATGAGAGATTAAAAATTTATTTTGTAGCGGCCACATTCGTGTCTGCTAGCTAAAGCGTCTCGTTATTTAAAAATTTAAAGTTAACAGTTACTTTAAACGATGCAACCGTTAAAAAACATTCATCGATCAGCAGACCGTTATTAGCGTCACAAAAACAAACAGAAATCGTCAATTATAATCCTTCCATTACGACTTTTTATAACATCGATTTGACCCAATATCCGTTTGGTTCTTGAAACGAAATCATTCGAGTATAAAATAAGATTTAAAAAAAAAAGGATTTTTATAACATTTAACTATTACTCCATTATTTTCTCTACGTTATCATGTACGGTTTGAATTCAAGGTAATTCTTGGCCAAAAAGCGAGCCCCTTTTATTGACACGTATGAATATTTTTACTACTTGGCCGATTCGAGTGGGTACTAGACTGGTGACAGTTACCTTCCGAGCACAGAATAGACACAATATTGTATCACATAGTATACTGTATTCGTATTCTGTCCTAAAGTAAGCACTAACCTCTACTTCAAGGAATTGTTTGAACCCTGTAAAATTTACCATAATTCAGAGCAACGACTGTCTACACCATCTTGCTTCATCAGCTCAAAACTTATCTTCGGCTTGTCTCCCTTCCATCCCAACTCAATTGGCGTTATTTCTTTACTGGACCGACTTTCGCCTACTGCTGTACGTTATGGCGTTTTTATAAAGCAAATCCATCACTTTCTAGTAGATGATCCTTGGTGAAGTGATGATAGTTTAACTCCTCGCTCGATATAGTCCCAAAGAGCAACATTCGCCCTAACATTAATGCGACATTATTACCTAAAATAATCATTTGTTTGCATTATGTTTTAAACTGTATATTATGCGTGAGAATGATAATTAACTAATTGTATAATAACTCAGTAAGTCACAGATACATTATTTAATTTGAAGTGTCGATTTGATTTTAATAAATTCTCATTTCTAGCTAGTTAATGATTGCCCTCGCTTTTTATCATCGATGCAACATAATTCCTACCCTTCAGTAGGAGGGGTTGAACATATGGCCGGCGCGTGCGCATCGCTTTAGCTTCCTCCCATGTATACATGTCACGGACGCGGGGGGAGAAAGCCAAGTAATCTTTTATTATATATTATATATTTTGTTAAAAATATTTCAATTTTTTTTATCCATACCAATATTATAAAGAGGAAGGATTTGATTGTTTGTTTGTTTACATTAAATAGGCACCGAAAATACTGAACAAATTTGAAAATTTTTTCACCTTTAAAATTCTACATTATCATCGATGAACATAGGCGATAGTATTTATATTTATAATTTTTGAATTTTTTTTTTGAATAACCGTGCGACACCGGGGCAAGCAAGCAAGCAGTATGCCATATTAGGTGACCAATGCCCATAGACATCCGCAACAAGCTAATGTGTCGCAGATGCGTTGCCTACCTTTAATGGAGAGAGGAGGGAATAGACAGGAAAGTATATTTTCTTTCCCTATTCATCTCCTTACCCGTCAAATTTCCTTTTTTACCTTTACCTTTTCCCCTTCTCATCCAATGCTTATTAGAAGTGGATAGATGGGGGAAGAGGAGAAGAATTAGGCCTCCAGCACCTCATTTATCAGGCGAATCGCAGAAATGCGTCTACTTGAAGCCTTTAATCTGTTAGGTCGTGGTATTTCACCGGGCCCATCGAGCGGGCTCATTCGTGCAACAGATGTTGTTGCGTGTTGAAACTTTTTCCTGATAGGTTTATTTTTAAATACATATAATGAAAAAATCATTTGTTATGTTAAATAAAATCTATTTTGAAAAAATTATATTTAATGCACTGTGGCATATAACAACAAATTTTTAAACTTCAAATCACAATAGAATTAAACTTTTAAATCATATTGCGGACGTTTGTGGTGCACTAGCGCTCCGCCCCCGGCCCACTTTATGACTTCTCTTGTGTGGGCCAGCGTGGTGTAGGTAAAGTGAGGTGTATTTATATGTTTAAACAGTTTATAACAATTCGACTTGTTTTCGAAACATGCGAAGTATGTGTAAGCAAATCGGTAGAAGAAACATCCAGGTACAGGTTGCGGTGCGAAGGTAGGGGTCCCACAACATGGGCCGATGATCCGGTCCAGATTCCGGGAGTGCACTGGATGAGAGCGGTAGGGGACCGATTTATGTGCCTATCGATACGCCTACGTCCAGGAGTGGAGGAATACTACTGAAGATACAAAGAAAAGTATAGAGGCTAGAGATAGCCAGTAACTGCAGCTGCTATACTAAAAGCGCAGTGATCTAAACAAAAAGGTACCACAAAATTACAGAATATTCGGATGTTACGAAGACCTTAAATAAATTACCAGGGGACTCGCACATGTGAGTTTTCCTTTCCTTTTTTATAACTTACTCACTTTTCTTTCTATTCAATCAGCTCCAAAGGTTACACTGGTCAAGAAAACAATTCAATAGATACTGCAAAGCGGTTTCTGTGAACACCTTTAGCATGACATTCAGAATAGTTCGCCTAACGACTTTCTTATATTCTGCAAAGGTTTTTTTTTTTTTTTAATATCTTTTAAAGTCATCGCAACGGTAGCGCCACTATTTCTTATTTGCCATTAAGATGCACTGAAGCTGATAGGTACTAATTTTATTGTTAAGGAAACTAATAAATTTAACTGGTTTTTTTTCTAAGCGACACCGCGACGGTAATTTGTTTTGATAAGCCATTAAATTTGGCGAGAAAAAAATATGGCGCACTGTTTCGAGATGTCGGAAGTTTTATGGCTTCGCAGGGACCGTAAACGTTCCGGCTTTTAATGTCCGATTATAGATATTTGACAATATTTCATCCTAGTTTTTTTTTGTTTGGGAGGTGCAGTAGGCGAGCAATTAGAGTCTTAAGTATGGGTACTAGGTTCGGCTTCCATTCTTTGGGAAGCCTTCAACTCTTACCGTGAGGTGGTTTTGAAAGTGATAGATTTAGAGCGTGTAGACAATTCTATCTCTTTCTATGGTCTATGCTGAACATAAACGGTATATTTTTTTTAATTTTCTCTTAGTTATTTAGGTTATATTCCTAACATAGACATATGTTGTGTACAGAACTGCAATGTGCTTACCATACAGGATGAGAATGTGTCTCCGACAGCTCCCTTATGGTCGCCCACTGAAAGTGTTAGTTATTATTACATTTTAAACGACCTTATCTTACTAAGACATCGCTGGACCAGATTCCTTGACGATTTTGTTCTTAACGTAGTAGCATAGAATAACTTAACACCTCACCGAAACTCTTTAAGATAAGGTACATGTTTTATTAAAATGCCTTAAAGTAAGCTATACGATAAATGTAAAATAAACCTTAAAACTAACCATTTAAAGTTGAAAATTTATTTTCTTGTTTAATTCAATGCATAAAAAACCACTGTCCACAGAAATTACGACTTTATCACAGTCGATTTAAGTCTATAATGAATTGTTGTCGACAATCGTCTCAAGCAAAATAGGCTGTCAAATTGTTTGACGGCACGTGGTCAGGCTGGTGAGACGATAAATTCAATTTTATTGAGCATTTGAGTGACAAAATGGTCGATGACCGTTCCCTGAGCGCTTTATTAGTTTTGTTTATTGTCCTCCATTGTTTTCGAACAATTAGAAGAAATTTATCGTTCGTTTTAAAACTTTACATGCTTTCACAAGAAGCACAAGAATCCAACAAGCGTATCTAGATTATACAGAAGTTAATTCACACTTCCGTAGCTTTTTATTTATTTATTACGAAAGCAACATGATTGTGAATTTAAACATATAATAAATAAATGTGTTTATTGGAGCAGTGATGGTCCAGTGATTTAGACCCCGACTGACGTACTATAGGTCGCGGGTTACCCAGGCAAGCTCTTTACTTTCGTAATTTATTTCATCATCACTGCTCCAAAAACGGTGAAGGAAAACATCGTGAGGAAACCGGCATATCTTAGAACCACCAAATACGAAGACATGTGACATCGACCAACCCGCACTGGGCCAGCGTGGTGGATTACGGCCCCTTCCTTCTCTCAGAGAGGAGGCCTGTGTCCCTGCAGTGAGGAAACATAATAAAAAAGGCACTTAGCACATAACATGCTAGGAGACAACAATAAGATAAAAACGTACAAAGAGACCTTTGACTTTGCATTCACAATAAAAATCCTGTATCGTGTTATGCCCGCATTGAATAAGATGGGATAGTGTTCTAATCAGGAGTTTCTTTTTCCCATTACGACTGCTTCCTGTGAGGAAGACTTCTCACCGGTAGATGCTGACGAAACAGTAAGTGGTAGGTAAAGTGACAAGAGGTATAAGAGACCGATGTTTCGATAAATAGCTACCTAATTAAAATCATAAGAGAACGGTTCCACCGGACCAGTACCATGACATATGTGTGAAAAATAATTTTAAGTTTTTTTTTCGAAAACTTCAGTAGTCGCGTTGGCACTTACCAAATATTTGCTGTAATAATTCATAAATTAAAATGCTGTGGGGATAAAAATGTTTATCAGGGGACACCCGGGTTTGAACCGGGGACCTCTCGATCTGCAGTCGAATGCTCTACCACTGAGCTATATCCCCGATATCATATTATAATAAATTAAAATTAGCAATTAGATGTTTAAATAATGAATGAATAAAACCTGTTTTTGATTTAACATTATGAAATAATTGCATCAGAATTACGCGCGTTGCAACTCACAATAGAAGACTTGTAATAATTGAATGTAGTTCTTTTTTTTACGGAATAAGGGGGCAAACGAGTAAGCGGATCACCTGATGATAAATGAACGCTACCCATAGACATCCGCAGCAAGCACATGTATTGCAGATGCGTGCGACCTTTAATGGACAGAGGAGAGACAAAGACAGGAATAAGGATATTTCCTTTTCCCCGTTAACCCTTCCCCGTCCAATCCTCTTCCCGTTCCCATCCTATCCGTATGAGGAAATTGTGGGAAGGGGAAGAGGACTGAATCCAGGGTTCTGGCACCTCACTCATCAGACGAAACGCAGAATACATCAACTTGACGCCTGTTTTCGGTGGTATTTCACCGGTCGAGGTCGGTTGTTCATGGTGATGGTCACCATCTGTGACAGCTTGACCATAATAATTTAGGAAAACAGCTTTTTTTTCAATTCGTTGTGTATTTTCTGTCCCAGTTTAAGTAAATTAACGCTTCGCAATATTTTTACTCACATTTCCTTGGGCATTTTACGAGCAATTGGACAATGACTTAATAAACCAAAAAACATTTTATTTAGTCTTACGATTGCTCACAGTTGAAAGTTTGTGCTGAGGTTAAAATTAAGAAGGAATCACGGTTAGGTTAGTGAAAACACACGGCAAAAACATGTCACAAAAATATAGTTTTTCAGGGGACACCCGGGTTTGAACCGGGGACCTCTCGATCTGCAGTCGAATGCTCTACCACTGAGCTATATCCCCATGACATATGATCGAATATTATGAAACAGGTTAAAAGAAACCAAGTCAGATTATGATTCATTCATCTCAGAAATTCTGACGCAGACATCATATATAAAAATTGACCGATATCTTAGATATGAGATCAAAGGTAAGAACAATTACTACGTATTTGATTTATTGGGGTAGACAATATTATAATAAACTTTTTCCCAACTATGTGTGGTCTGCACAATATTTTCTTCTCTTTCATATCTAGCTGTCATCTCTGAGTTCACACATGTCATCTTTCATACAGTCCATCCACGTTCATTCTCATTACTTTCTTTGTTATATGACCTTCATCCTCCAGCATGAAATGCCCGTACCACGCTAACCTCCTACTCCTTAATTTATCTCTTCTAAATTATATCCATCTTCGTCACACCACACATCCATCTTAACGATAAAACCACTTTAAGGTTCTTAGCGTCATGGAATTTGGACTCCAAACTATAAAGCCAGTTTTTCAGGTAAACAGTGATAATATTGTGAGATGCAAATGTTAAAGGACGTGTGGTGTGACGAGGCTGGATAAAATTGAGAATGAGTTCGTTGTAACTCTGAAACTTGCGCCAGTGACATGACAAAGGAGAAGAAAGTAATGAGAACGAACGTGGACAATTTTTAGCAAGAAGGAGAACTTAAAGAAGGTCATTTTGTTCTATACCTTCCCTTGTACAAGAGATCGTAGAAAATGTATCTATTTGTATTCTTACGTATAAATATCATTTGTTACAATGTCCAGGCAATGTTAGGGATTAACCGATATCATACTTAAAAATGTACAACCACTGCTGACCTCAATTATGTTGCTTTCAACCTCTGGACTCATATTTTGTACTGCCTGCCTCATTACGGCAATTGGATATACTCCCTGGGGAAAATGTTTTCACACTTAAAAACACTTTAAATTTTTTTATGTTACAAAGTTGTTCATGTTCAAGCATGTTCATTATTAAAAATACGCAATTAATTTTAATCGGCGTCATTAGAGAAGAATGATCAATTGAAATATAGTTCATGGATCGCGTGGGTGTGTCTCCGCCCCTATCTCCCTTAGCAAGAATAAAATGAATCTATGGGTGGCTATGGGCATTGTAAAAACCGCATATTTTGATATTCCGCAACCACTTAATGACCGGTTGCTCACTAAACCGTCAATTAAAACTATATTTAACTTCAACCCTCAATGGAGCGGTTCATCGATGACTATCAACCAGCTTTAAACGATATTTTGTACGGCCTTTGTATTCGTAAATAATCGATAATGCGTTTTACTTGTGGCCCACAAGAAAACAACAAGTACGTAGTTAGTTGTAATAAAAAAGAATTGGACTCAATAGACTACGCAAAAGACATTAAACACCTATGGAGTATCTGTTACCCCTTAGTAGACAGAGTTATAATACTAGAAGAAATTCCGATAAACACAAAAGAACATAAAATGTTGCACGCTAAAAATATTTGACGCATTTATCAAGTAATATTGCTGAAATTAACATATGATTTGATTCTCCTTATCATGGGGATATAGCTCAGTGGTAGAGCATTCGACTGCAGATCGAGAGGTCCCCGGTTCAAACCCGGGTGTCCCCTGATCATCTTTTTTCGAGATATATTTATTATAACTAGCTAATAAACAATAATTTAAAAAAATGTCCTAATAAAAAACCTCAAGACAAATTGTTGCAACTGGGTTCGAATGTTTGTGTTGTGTTGAGAGTGTGTGAAAAGGGTTCAGCTGCTTGGCACATCTATCGGTTGTCAGAATTCTTCAAGCCTTGATGGAACATCCTGTCCCGCACTGCCTTGTACTAATAAACTTTTTTAATAGATTGTTACTACGATTGCTATTTTATTGTAAAATATGACAAACAAGCAAGCTTGTCACCAGGCGGAATGTGACCACTGTGAGGCAGCATTACCACGTCACGTCACCTAACATGTCACGGCAGAATTTAGGACCAGGATTTTACTAGGGACTGTGGATAAGGAGCAAGAGACGTATAAATACTAGTATCTCCTTATCACGCCAATCATGAATTCTGCGAGCTCGTATGTTACCCGGTCGAACCACCACCTTCATGTAATTACTAACTGGGTGTTACTTATGTAACTGTTAGAATTTGCCTTATGTTTTATAGCATACTAATCATTTAATAGAAACTGTTCGTTTGTCCCCTTACGCCGTATGGAATTCCATGAAAAAAATTGCCCAAACATAGAAATTTCTGGGGTCAAATATACCCATAAGATATAGTCATAAATTGGGAGCACCACGCCCGAACTTTAGGATGATAAAGTGTGATTTTTTGCCACCGCCCGCCATATTGAAATTTATGATTTTATTTGGAAGCTTGCGTGTGGCAAAAACTTAATCGATGGGTCAAGCGGACCCTTTGAGGGCGTTAGGGTTGGCTCGGAATTTTTTTTTCTATCATTTCTGTCATCGTTATTTTTTTATTTCCATAGTGTCCACGCCGTAGGAAGGTTAGTGACTATTTTGGCGTCTGCCTACAGAGTTTTCGCCTACACAAGTCGTATTTAATTCGCTAAGTTGCATATTTTACGCCTACTGTATCGAATAAGACACGTACACCTTATATATACTGTTTAATAAATTTATAGCCACAAATACATTAAATTAATTTGTTATTTATGCATAAGAGAGCATTTTATAGATTATTTCGATGTCATAGACACGTACATGGAATTCCTACAAGATTAATGTTACCAGAAAGTAGTAGTAAGAGTCACTATAAGGTAAGATCCTCTGATGAGCGTATGTAGGTAATTTAAACGAGTGAGATATTACCTATATAAATCTACATTTAATTTTCTTGGCTCTTCCTGGGCTCACATTACCAAACACACATACTTAACACAAATCAATCAATGTAGCATAAAGTTGCGTCAAATGTTTCGGTAAAACCTTTTCTATACTGGCAATAGCTGTGTTAAGAATTCGAAGAGAAATCAATCTTCAGCGTACCACTATTGTTTTAAGTTAAGTTGATAGCTCACCCTCTAAAATCACGTGGTTGTTACGTCACGTTCATTTTATTGAGTAATGTGAATAAAATATTTCGCAATTTACTTAGCGTAAATAATCTAATGATATAATTTAAAGTAAGTAAACATCGGGGATATAGCTCAGTGGTAGAGCATTCGACTGCAGATCGAGAGGTCCCCGGTTCAAACCCGGGTGTCCCCTATATATCTTTTAGTTTTCAAATTCGAAGTATTTTATAGTTTTTTTGATCGTTATTTAAGATACGTAACATTAACATCAAGCATTTTTTGATATATTAATCAGATTTTACAATACATCCTTGTCACGAGGATTTATAATGAAGGTAGTGTAAATAAATATCATTAATTTAAATTTCTGAGTTCTCTTATCTTTTACCCTTACAAAGTAGTACCAAACATTGTCCCAAATGTGACACACACGATGGAGGAAACATAGTCTTGATAAATGTTATACAATTTTTGTCTCGGCTGGCTTACCTTTTTCCAATGAACCGTATTTTCTATTTACTTTGTTTATGGATATTGATAACCTCAGATTAGTTACACTATGTATACCTATAACAGTTGATTTTAACGACAGTGAGAGTGCGCTTCTACCGCAGAGTCCTAGTAGAGGATCCAGTTTGTGGAACATCGAAATGTCTATCAAGGACGTTTCAAAAAAACAAATTTGATTGATTTTGCATTACATTTGTAATAGATTTCTGATATGAGATCATTTAATTAATGCATCTTTGCTGAACTACTTCCAGAATATCCTTTCTAAACTGTTCCGTAACTAGTTCCGAAAATACTTCTGTTAATACAAACCGTCTTTTATAAGTGTCTTACCTTGTTTTAAAAATAACACAGACCAAGAAGTTGTTTTCCGTTAATCTTTAAGATTGTTTAAAATCCATATAGTATTCTGGATGTAGACATCCTTCAGCATCATGTCTCAAGGTCATATAACAGCTCGATCAGTGATTTCTGGCGGCATTTTTTTTTTATCGGCAGGAAGTCGTAATGAATAAGGCTGCGGTCGGAAAGGCAAAAGCGAAATTGAATTAAATTAGCTAAATCGTTGGCTAAATTATATACTATTAGAACAACGGGCGACGCAAAAACTGCAGAGATGTCATCGAGATGGTCCAAACTGTCGAGGCGTGCTAACGAGGGACCTACGTAGCTGTATACCAGTACCTACCAGTAGTTGTAGAAGAAATTTAGTTTAGAAAGTTAGCCTTTACTATTAAGACGTAATTTTTAATTTTATGTGATAATTTTTGTCAATGTACCTATTTTTTTTCTATAATCCTATCTACCTCTTGTGACTAAGGCTTACACCAACTGGGACCGCATTTCTCTGTTGCCAACCGTTCTTGTCCCAGCACCATCTGCTTCTGTATTTATATCATCTACCCATCTAGTGGATGGTCTGCTTTTCTCATCTTATGTGTCGTGCACCAGTGTAATGTTTTTGACCATTTATCTTTGCCCCTGATTGTATTACTTAAAACAATAATTACTTGCGTTATTACATTTTATTTATTAACAACTGTATTGTCTATACTGCGCCGTCATCACATAAGTGGGAAGAGGACAGATTATAATCAGCGTTCTTTAAACAATAGTCTAAATTTCGCTAGAAACCTTAACATTATTGCGTTTATACTTTCATTTGCAAAAGGAAATAGTAAACATCGTCCGGAATTCGATCTAGAATCAAATCATTTCTATATATTAAAAAAAACTGAAACATGTCTCAAATTCTAATTGAATTAGTGGTTCATACAAATTAGGACGGTGCCGCAAATTTGAAAATTATACACTCGCCGCCGACTAGTCGTAATGTCATGTTGCTAATTTGACAAAAAAATGTAAAAAAAACCTTGTCATGGCCGCTTCGATGATGATCAACGTAATTATAGTGCGTGCCGTGAAATGAATCCCGTCAAATGTGACCTAACGGACCTATCTTTAGCAATTTATCGTTGTTATAACGTGGAAGCGAATTTTGCGTATAACTTCTTATCCTTTTTAACTGACTTCAAAAGAAGGAGGTTATTCTTCTATTAAGTGAGATGCTACGATTACAAATTCGAATATGAATTTGTTTGTTTGTTACGCTTTAACTCCTAACTACACACGGATTGTCGGGGGGTAAGACTGTATGTGACATGTTTGGACTATTACAATTCATTGACACAAGTTGCCTATAGTTCGAAATTAATCATGCATCTTACAAAAAAAATCTAGCGTTGTAAATAAGAAACGAATGTGTGCGAAGCCGTGTGCACCAGCTAGTATCTTAAGAAACTATACGCTAAAACTAAATAATTTTAAGTTGTTACCCACTATTACTGGTTATTCGTAATACTAATGGATCACTACACAATACAGCAAACTAGTGATCCGCCCGGCTTCGCTCGGGTAGCCGTTTCGGAATCTATAGGGAACATCGCCTTTTATATACATAGACAAAAAATAAAAAATGTATCCCACGGGAACCGTACATATTTTCGGGATAAAAAATAGCCTATATACTATTCCAGACTGTAATCTATCTCTGTGCCAAATTTCATCCAGATCCGTTCACCCGTTTTTGCAAGAAAGAATAACAAACATCCATACTTACAAACCTTCGTATTTATAATATTCGTAGGATACGTTTCCTCTCATTGCAAACGGCGAAGAGAAATGCATGTATCGTTTGACCAGGAAAGGATTTCCACAGCAGGTAGGGCGACGATGTTTTTTCAACAAAATCGCATAACAAATGGAACGTGTAAAATCCGCCGCGCACATCAACTTATCCACGGATATTAAAATTAAATTTAAGATTGACCTGCGGCCGCGTTGCCGATACAGCGGGGATAATTTTATGACTCTATTTATTAAGGGAAATGCCGCTAGCACTGCCCTCGGGGCGACTACGGTCTGATCTGGTATGCGATAGTGACATCGGGGTTGCATTATTTATATTTTTTAATGATATTAAGTTGTAAAACGCCAATAGTTTATAGACTAGACGTTCGATAAACTCAGAATAGATATAGAAAAATAGTACAGTGTGTTTGAGGAATCAACCGTAAGGCTGCTTTCGTCATTCTTTCAGTGAAACTCTTAGGGTCTATGCACACGACGTTGCACTCAACTCAAACGACGCGCGTTGAACTTGATTAGGATACAGAAAACGCAAGACCGTCGCGTTGTCACCTTGTATCCTACTTTAATGTATGGTTTGATGTGCGATAGTAGAAAATAATTGAGGAGATTCGAAAAGTTTAGTCTAGGACATATTGGGAGTTACCTTTCTACCTTTGATCATAACTTTTTGGCAGTCCGCAAGGCTAGATTGGCTACTTTACGTCTTTGTGCATTGCTGGATGGGTAGTCTCATGAATTGAAAAGTTATTTATCCTTTAAGCCTCTAAACTTCAGATAGGATGGTGACTACGCACTAGTTTTACTCGTTTTAAAAAAATGTCACGTTCCGCTACGGCATTGTACAAAAAATGCTATTACATTTTGTTAGTTAATAATACAACAATGACGTGTTATTGAAGTAAAGTAATATTAACAAAAGGAAAAGTGACGGCGACATATTTGGTTCAGTGGCGCGTGCAAAATGGCGGCTGGAAGTCCGGCACAGCGAATAGTGAGCCTTCCGGATAGGGAACCTTCTTGATACTTTCTAAACGTAGTTATAAATTAAATATGCCAGTTAAAATAGTTTACTTATGGTGTTTAACTTATACCTGTAAATAATCGCAAACTATAAATAAAAAATTAAGAGTTTATAACTTTTACCTTATAGGTATCCTGTTAATTCCTCCTCACATCAGATATTATATGTTTCTCGATTAAGAGTAGGTACTCGTAGTGTGATACAAGGATTACTTTATAAACTATAGTTCTTAACTTATAGACTAACAATTAAAACTACTTTTCGTTGTCCAAAATATAGATATAAATTGTAAAGGTACATCACACACATTAGATGTTTTGAAAAATATGTTTTGCATAAAGTTTGAATATTCCTTAAAAATAACACTAAAGTATCAACATGTATAAGTCGCATTATATTGTGACAATATTAGCTATTAAACGGAAGTGCGATATCTTACAAATTCTGCTTACTTCCGTTGCCGTGAAACCTTTTTAGGTAATTATAGGAAGTCCCAATTTTACCCGCCCTTTCTAAAATTATCCTTTGCAGACCCCTTAGCAATGTTTCTGAGAATCCGTCTTCAAACTCGATATCTATTAGTTACTTTCTGAATCATTGGTAAAATTATCTTATTATTATTTATGTATCCCAGGCAACGTGTCAATCCATAACACGAACAACTGCATTTAAACAAAAGTTGGTATAAATAAAAACAATAGAAGAAGCACTCAATTTCGCTCATGGAAGTTCCGCATTTATCATACATACATTATGCATTAAATAACTGTATACGATCTAATTGACTATCAGTTCCTATTTTTTTTCGTTTTCCTTAATCTTTCTCTTTGTCTACTTATTAATTTTTCTCATTATAATGGTCCTTGTAGGTAAAATTGGATAAAAAATCTTCTAGGATTTGCAACTCAATTACACATCGCATGCTTTTATTGTGAATGATTTTTTTTTAAACACAGAGATAACGTTTTTGGAGTTAAAACTTCTTAAGGCACGCTTGAATGCGCGACGAGAGCGTTACGAAAAGTGTGATCGGGCGAGGCGATCGAAAGTTGTTTGAATTTGGAATTTTCATTTATTTTTCTTGCATTCAATTTTGAATTTAATTGTTAAGGTACAAGGGCTTTATTGTTGATTATTTTTTATTAAACTATTGTCGAACCTGTTTTGAGTTTTCACTTCTGCCGGCAGATCTTATGACTGCCAGTGTTTTTTTTTGGTAAATAGAAACGCATCTGCCGGCGCGCATGCGCAAAGAAGCCCCGCGAACGCTGTCATTGCGGTCGATTCGACGCAACTGTCATTTTTCCCGCCTTGTATTCGCGTAATGATGGCGAATTTTTTACCGATTTTTCGGACAGATGTTTATATTTTTTATCGGTAAATCTCAGTACATCGTGTCAGTGCCGGCTTATTGGTTAATTGGATGTTAAATCAGTTTAATGGTTAGGAATTTAAGATATTTTCTTGGGAATATTGTGACAGATGTAGGTCAAAATCGTGAGAAAACTTGTGACATTTGAGAAAGGAGGTAAAGTTATTTACTTAATAAGTGAATATAGCAATCATAAGTTACAAAAAGTCTGTGATAAATAAAGATAAAATATTTTTTCCAAATGGAACAGAAAAGCGAACACAGTAATAAGAGAAAACAGCAGCAGATCTCTGTCTGATTTGGATTGCCAGCATTTACGGAAATACGACGTTCTTTCGTTCGTAACAAATTCGTTGGTCACTATTGATTCCGGAGGCTAGATTTGAAGGGCCAGTCATTTATAATTATGTTTAGTGACAACACATATCTGAATCTTCCATTTTTCATCAGGATTTTATAGGACCAAAATAACATTAGATATAGTTTTAGTTTAAATAACAAAAGGCTTATCGAAAGACGTTATCTGAACAAACGCACAAATACTGCGTATATGTCTATGAAACGTATCACATCACGATCTACGTGTTACTATTCAATTCATTGAACAAAGAATTAATCGACTTATGTTTATTAACAAAAGAAAAAAATCTCAATGTTTTAAAAAAATATTTTGTCACTGGCCAAGATTTGAAAAAAAAACAGACTAACCAGGCCGCCACACACTTCGTACGCGAAGAAAAAAAACTCAAAGCTGTGCGGGGTAATGAGGCGTGTGATTTGCGGCGCCCGTGTGGGCGAAGCCTTACGCGGTCACCTACTGCCCTACTGACGTTTGTTAGAAAAAAATAGTACTGAAGATAATCTGGGGTTTTAAATAGGAGTACTTAACCGAATACTTTCTTAAAACCCAGCAACAGTATAAATATTATGGAGAATTATATTTATATCCATCACTTAACGTTAGGTTTCCCGCTGCTCATTTGCCCATTATCATATTTAAAATAAATCTTATTATGTCCCAGGTATGTCCTAAAACCTTGACCAGTACTACCAAAGGAAGGCTGGAGGGTAGTAGCTCAGCACGGCCCAACACACCGCGATCGCTAACCCGCCTAAAACCCAACAAGTGGCAGGAGCATAACATACGGAATAAATGGGAATAGGCACTTACGCCCGTAATCCAAAAGGATTGGCTGGTCTTTCAGACTCCATATGGCTATCCTGGCGCAACTCTCTCGCTTCTTCTACGTTCACACATTAACGTATTTACTAGTCTGCAAAATTTCGCCTAGAGCGACCCTATAAATATTTGCGGAACATAGTTTCCTTGTGCGTAAAAATCTGCTAAATTTTATCTCATTGGTAAAAGCCGTTTTCTAAAAAAAATGTTTTTTTAATCTGTGACCCGAAGATGGAATCTATTAATATTTAATTTATATATATGACCCATTTTATATGTCAGTAGAAAAGTTATATTGAATCAATTTTAAATATCTCGGGAGAGCAGTCCGACATTTTTTCTAATACTATAGAGAGTGTGGGAATTGTTTTTGTAGTTATAAAAAACTATCATTACCATATACAAAAGAAGAGGAAGAGTTCCGTGCGGCATCCGGTTAGTTAGGTGCGAGGTACACTGAGTTATGTAGAATAAATACAAATTTATATAAATGAGTTAAAAGTTAACAATCTCTAGGATCTTTATCAATTGTATAAAAATAATAAAAATTTATAAAATTTTATCCCTTGAACCATTCAAAATTATCTATTTCTAACTGGCATTTCTTGAAAGTGATCGAATGAAGGTTGATCTAATTTATAGCTTGGTTTTACATGAAATCGAACAAGATAATGAACGTGAAATGCTAGAAAACATAGAATGGGAGAGTTCGATTTTTTTCATCGGTACAAAAAATAATTTATTAAATATCTACCCGTTACACTAATACCAACAAAAAAAACACTAGTTAGACTGTTATTTTTGATGTGAATCCTTCTTTAGCTGCCTTAGACGATATTTGTTAGGGGAAAATCTTACAGGTTCGCGTGAACAACATGCTAGACGTGCTTCGGCAACACGCGTCAGACTCATGCTTATTTGAATTTGGAACAGTTTCGATGGACTCTTTCCATTCATTGTTCTTGTATTCAATTTTGAATTTTATAGTTAAGATAGAAGGGTTTATTTTTATTGATTATTAATTTATTTTTGAACTATTGTCGCGCCTTCCCACCTGTTTTTCTGAATTTCACTTCTATCGTCAGTTCTTATGACTTGGTTTTTTTTTATCGACCATTTTGTTCATTAATGTAAAATCCTTAACAATAAATTAAAATATATTCATTTCAGTAATTTTAATATAAAAACTGGTTTCATTAATACTTGACAACTCGACACGGATAGATAATAGAAAAATGATGCGTGTGTGTCACTGGCTTAATATTACCACAGGCACTTGTTTAATGACTCCCTGCATCCGGACAATCATTTTTGATTTCAGGGAACTGTATCGAGCACTGTGATTTTATACAGAAATTCTTAGTTATAAAGTAATATAATAGCGCCCTGATTTCGTGTTTGAAATATGAAGGTATAAAGTGAGATGTATTATTTGTTTCATAGAAACTTTTTAGTCAGTTTGTTGCAGGCTGGTGATGACGTCAGCTATGACGATATGGTAGAACAACTAAGAACTTAAATCTCCCGAATTATGCATAGGTATATGTAAGCCCAGAAATATCGAAAAACCCTGTTTTTCGAAATTTCTGAAGAGAAAAATAATATTGTTTATGAAGTATATTTGCGAGCCATTTTTTGCCTACAACACCCACCATGGCCACCCACGATAGTAAAAAACAAATTATTATATAGTCGCATATATAGTCGCATCTAAACCGCAAAAACTTTAATGAGTAATTTCAGGCGCCGAAATCGCCACCACCCTTTCGTCACGGTCATTTTGGGAACCGTCTAAAAAATATAAGCACTCCATAAACTTCGATATCCGCTCACAAAAGATATAATTTGATAAGTTATAACTTTTTAAATTTAAAATAAAAAAGTCTAAAGCTTTTGCCAGAATATAACTTTAAAAAAATAGAAGTTCGCTTCTTGAATTGCATTGTACAAGTTCTGGCCACCCATTCCGTAAATAATGGGGAAGCGTGAACTAAACATTCGCGGTTGGTTCCGTATAATGTTTAACGTCAACGACTTCGGCAATATAAGTCTTAAGCCCGGTTTCTGAAAGGTTTGTCACATTTTTATTCAAGTAAGATCACTCTCAAGCAAACCACCATGTCAAATTAATTTCAATTTCTATAAGCCAAAAAAATTGACGGTCATCGTTCTAGCAACTTAAATAACATTTGATCGCAAAATTGACAGCCACCTGGCTAATTAGTATTATTGATCAACCTTTCAGAAACGTGGCAAGCATCAATAAGGTTCTAGTTTTAAAAGTTTTATGGTATCTGTTACAAACCAAATAAAAATACAATAAAAGCAGATAAAGAATGAAACATGCCCGTAACCCAGACAGACCACGGATTCATATTTAGCACAGTAATGGCAAACATGGTCAAATGAGTGATCTACTGGTGATACTAGTGATCCGCCCGGCTTCGCTTGGGTCCACATAATTAGTACCCGAGCTCTTCCAAACTTCACAGGAAGGTTTCCCGAACATTTCATCATTAGTTAGAAGTTAGATTTTCATAGGTAGCATACGTAATAAATATCAGCTGAGCATTTCAATTGATCTTTAAAATTTGGTTTTACTATTTCAATGCGGAATCTCGATCAAATTATATTTATAGGAAGGAAGCCTTTTTGCGGGTGCCGACTATGACTTGCAGTATGTGGAGTGCGGTAAAAAACTCTCCCAAGTGTGATACACGTCAGTTAAAAAACCTACGCGCGATGACTTTGGAGATTTCGTATCGATTCGGTGCTGATTTAACGAGCCTACCTGACGTGTTAATTCTGTTGCGACATCTTCATTTAGGTGAACGAATGCGTGAGAGTTGCAATCTTCGTTGTACACATATTTTCCTCATTCGCAATTATATGGTTAATAAACCTTTAAGTAAGTCATCGTGCCTTTGCCTTTATATATCCATTTTATTTGTATGACATAATGTTGGTACACTACCGATAGGGCAACGCTGAAAATCAGCGTGTGGAGCCCACAACCTATGCTGAGCGCTGTCCTACTTCCTAACGAATAAACTTCAGTATGGTTAGCCGTGAGGGTGGCAATGATAAACAATCGGTAGCTAAAACTAACACTTCAACCTCCACTCGAATGTTTATACAACCTAAAAGGCAAACTTTTGAAGAGGTTTGTGATCGATTATGAACTCGACATTTTTTATTTTATAATTGGAATATAGTTGCGTTTTTTAAACTATTATAGTTCAGTGAAAAAAATCAAGAATTCTCTCATTTTTAAATCCTTACCGTGTCCAACAAGTAAACAGGTTGCAATGATACCAACCGTTGACTACAGAAAGACATATGGAATAGGAACGTTTTTTTTATAAAAAAAAACGTTCCTATTCCATATGTCTTCTCTCATCTCTTATAAGAGAAGGGGGCAAACTAGCGGAGAGAACAGGTGATCAACGTCGCCCATGGACACCTGCAACACCAGAGAAACTGCAAATACGTTGCCGGCCTTTATGAAAGTGATAGGCTCGCTTCTTGAAGGACCCTAAGTCGTACTGGTTTGGAAATACCGCCGAGGACAGACCGTTCCACAACGCGGCTGTTCGTGGTGTTGGAATATACTTCAATAATGTCAGCATTTTGAGACTCTTCAGCAATGCAGTACTTTTTTAATTGAATCCGTGTGCTGACGCTATGTAAACGGATCTTGGAATGCTATATTTGCATTAGGTTGGCTTGTATCAGCCAACAAATGAGGTTTTAAAACCTAAACAGCAGTATTTAAGCAAAAATACCTTTGAATGAATATGAATTTAACAGTTGAGTAGCTTAAAATTTCCCGTTTGAATTATATTTATCCTATACATTGGTGTTAATTCACAGAATGACAGAAGACGATCACGCACAATGGAAACAAATTAATTCTACACAAAGAAATTACCGCGAAAAAACCCGAATTGTCTAAATGTATCTTTTAGCAATTTTATGAAACAGTTTGATAAGTTGTAGAGGATATTCAATTTTATTTTCTTTGTAGACGCAATTGTAGGCTTTATTAGTATTATACATAAGGTCTGGATTAATTATTTACAAACTTTGTAGGTATCCGAAGTGTCCTGCTGAGGGTATCAATGTAAAGGGTCAAAAGACCTCATTGTTTCCAAAGTTGTTGATGGGTTATTGTGCAACCTCGCCAAATGATTAATAGCATTTTCCATCACAAATAATTCTTCCGGTTCTTTCTGAGTTGTCGGGATTGCGATATGGGTGGTTTGATCCTAAATAACATTATAAACGAATGCGTGTTTGTTTGTAAAGCTTTAGTTCCACCGACTTAACCGATCATCATGAAAATTACCATATACATTGTCAAGGGTTAAAAATGATGAAATCGGTTGCCATGGTAATATTGTCTAATCAATAACAACTTTTTGACACACGTGCCCTACAATGCGAAGTTATACTCGAAATAAAATTAAAAATTTCAGCTAGGAAAATGAGAAACAAACGAGTGTGAAGCCTCGGACAGCAGCAAGTAAGACATATTTACAGTCGAGTACAAAGTCATACTAGAGACTTAAGTTCAACTAGTTCTGCACTGAATTCTATATTAAAACTTCCCCCATAAATCCCTATTTCCATTGGTGAAAGTCCATTAATACTATTTGTGATTTCGAAAGGATTAAAGAAGCTGGGAATACTGTTTAATTGTTCTATTTCTAGATATAGAGGTACCCTCAAGATCAAGAAAAGAAACAACGATTATCCATATTTTGAAAAGCGTTTTCTAAGCGATATATGAAACGCATTTGTTTTTTTTCGTCTACCCGCGGTATTTGACTAAATCTATCAAAATCACTAATGATATTTTTCAACATTCACTAATTTAAGAACAAGAATTCCAGTCGAATTTAAATTAATTGCTTCGATTAGGGGCCTTTCAAACAAAGTGACTCTATTAAAATTGACTAAATGTAAGCAATAAAATACAAATAAATAATAATGTGTCATAGCACGATACGCATTTTGATGATGATCAAAATAGTTTTTTAAAGAATTTCTGCCGAATCTCATTCAGGGCTGTCACGAGTTATAAGAGGAAAATTCATCAACACAAAATGAGCTAGATAGATTTAGTTACTTTTACTGAAATATAAAAAAAAATGACAACCGAAATAGCGACCATCGTAGTAATAAACACAATGGAAGCTATATAGTTGGCTAGTCACATAACATTAACTTGCAAATTGCTTAACAAAGGAAATAAGATGTCTTATCAATTGATAGTCAAATGAGTAGAATAATGTAATGTTAAAAAATCAATACAATAATAAGTAAAGGTGCATTTAATTTAAAAAGAAAACTTTATATTGCATGAATTAAATGAAAGGGCTGATGCTTTTCTGTAATGTTATTTTTAAACAATCTGACCGCGCACTTGGTAAAAAATAATTCTATACTAGAAAACTAGAACTGTTTCATTAGTACATCGAACTCCAAGTTATTAAGGGAGTTAAATTAAGTATTAAGGAATAAAAAATATTATTATTTTTTATAATTAGTGACAACCCTAAATATAAGAAAGGGCGAATTAATAAAAGCGAAGCGCAAGGGTTCCGCCGACGCCCCGCTGCGAGCCGGTTGTTCTGGTGCCATTACAATGATCTAGCGCCGAAAAGGCAACGATTGAGCCTTTATAGAGCGGTTTGCATAAATTTATACGATATACTTCGTTACTGCAACGTGGGAGATCTTTGTGGGCCCCTTTTAGTGCACAATAGATACAGTTCGCTAAATTCAACGTTAGATAATAGTCACTAATGAATTTCTCACGGTTCGTTATTCCGCCAAATGTTTTTGAACAATTTGAAGATGATAGATTGTTATTAAAATGGTTTAATAAATTTTTTAAATAAAAATTTATAAAAGACGGTAGGTACAAAACGTAGTACAAAGGCAGTGTTTTCTATATCTAAGGTACTATTGTGCAAATAAAAAGCATATCAGTATGGGTAAAGAAGGTACAAAAAGTCAATGTTCAGTTATAATTTAAGAAAATGTAAGGTATCTATAAAATTTACAAAATAAATAATACACGTACCTACATGCCAATATCATAGCATATCTTAGGCGACCCTTCAAAAGGTGGGTGGGCAGATGCGCTGCTGGCCTTTAAGGAACGACGCTGTTTTCTTGATCCAAGTGGTTTGGTTTGGAAATACCACTGGAGACAGCGTATTCGACAAGAAAATTACGCGAAAACCGCTCTCCTTATGCCAACTATTGAGGTGGTGTGGATGGACTTTGGGGAAATTATATAATCAACACATTATTCTTAAATACATACGCAATAGAAAGTATTGAGTGAAGTTGTGTTACAAGGATCTTTCCTCTCTGTCACGCATAGTAAAAAGAGTTACGCGGTAACCTCAAATGAAAGAATAAACCGGGTATATCGCCACCGGATATCAACAAAACAAGCGACCAATCAAAACAAATTCGAGAATAAACTGCTCCCAGCCCCCTGCTCCCTCACTTAATCAAGCCTCTCTAATCTAAACACATGTTTGCATCCACCGAAAGGGTTAACAATAACACAAATTAATACAACATCCTCTTGATATAAACTTTTATATTATTACAGTACGCGTAAAATCACTTCCTCTATCATTTAGGTTTTTTTCCCGCCAACTGCCGCCATTTTTTCTTAAAAACTGACGTCCCCATATGGTGGCTGCAGTGGATGACCAATTATCAGCAATATTGTTGGATATTTCGATACTTTACTCTTCCGTTGACTATTTTGTTTTCGTGAACATCGACATCTGAGATATACAATCTTAAGAAAAAATATATATAGATTTCAAACTACGAGATTTATGCAGCCATAAAATATATCGACCAAACGGTTTACAAGTGAAAGGATGAATAATGTCCTTAAATATTCAAAACTACGTGATAAAAATTAGGTGGTTAAAAATGTGCCAAGATGAAGAAGTAGTAGTAGAGACCACGTGTAGTGGTATGGCCTATAATTATTCTGAAAAACTAAAAGAAAAAAATTACATACACTTCCTTGGTGTGATCCATCAGACCGAATTTTCTTTGTTGTTGTTTAAGAAAACTTGCGAGTAGCTTCATTCCACTTGTATTTCAATATTTTGTAAAGTAATTGATACCTTTAAATACTATTTTTTTACTGATTTCGTAGACTGTCCTGATAAAAACTTTATCCAATTTGGTCACATCATAGCACGTGTTCAAAATATATTGTATTTTCGTTTTCTTTCCAAGCGATATGCTAAATAAATTCTTATAGATGATGATGGGTGCGTTGAATTTGAAGAAGAAGGAGTTTATATACAGAAGGAGGAAAAGGACCATCGCCACTCTTTGTCGTAGAACCCTTCTTTCTAGCTATACAAAAACCCCATACATCTGATCTAATGCATCTAAAACTCTGTGTCTGTTTCCCATAGGCAACACGCTAATGAGTCCCAGATGCGTTGCTTACCTTTAATGGACAGAGGAGGGCATAGAAGGGAAAAATGTATTTCCTTTTTTTCATGCATCCCCGTCCAATCCTCTTCTCCTTCTCATCCTATCCTTATTAGGAAAGGATGGGAAAGTAAAAGAAGACTGAAATTAGGCTTTCAGGCACTCATCAGACGAAACGCAGAATACTTCCACTTCACGTCTGTCTTCTGTGAGGTCGTTTCACTAGTCGAGCCGGTCTAGTCTATTCGTACCGGAAGTTGCGGGCTCGACCACTGTTTGTTTGAGCTATTTGTACTATACGTAATTTCATTTACATTTTAACAATGTACAGATAAACACAAGAATTTCAATTGAACATTAAGTAATGCCAAACAAAACTGAGTCGCTTCTCATGCGTAAAACTAAAAGGATATTTTAATTTGCATGATACATGTGGCACGCGAGCCTCAAGCTACTATATTGACTGTGAAGTTCCTGAACGTAAAGCACTAATAATAAGAACTAAATATAAAGAAATCCAAATTTCTTTTTGCAGAATAAATGCTGCTAAAATAAATACATTTGTAAAGCTGATTATTTCATTCGTGTAACTTGTGTCTTTGGATGGATCTAATGAGCCAAATTATTTGACAAGACAACGCCGGGTGTTTAGTGTTAGTTTACTGATCATTTACTGTAGAAAGAGACTCCGAAGTACCTACAGCTACAATGTTCGTATGTGCAGGTGCAATTAATATCTTATTAATGAATTTGGTAAAAAGACAAGGAGACATAATTTGACTTTGAATCCTGTACCGATGATGCGAAGATGTGTTACAAGGTCCGTTGAGCTACAGGAATATGGTTATGATGACAATTGGACAGTTCGAGTTAAACATTTTGTCCATTACAATGATTATAATTTAGCATGGCGTGAGGATAAAAGGCGATATTTCCTCGCACCTTCAAATTGGCGTTAAACACACCGGAGGCCGTCAACGCCGACACTTTGGAATCGAACCCGGAGCGTCGGTTATGACAGCACGCGACAGCACTCTCCTAATTATTTACATTACCTTCCCGTGAAGTGTAAGAAATCATTCGGCTCGTTTTTTGACGATGATTTGGTAATTTAAATACAGGATGATTTAAATGTATAAGTTGATATTTTAACAAAGTATAACGTCTATTGGGTATTGGTCTCCTGACAGGCTTCAGTGAAGATGATAGCACAACAACAACGATCTTATTCTTTTGAATGCCTCATCAGTACATACAGGGACATCAGTCTTTGTCTCACACAAAAATACAAACGACATCCTTACATATCTCGCGGTATATAATATCATACTGAGTATGTTTAAACAAGGGTTTACACTGTCAAAAACATTCAGAGAAATCATATTGTCGTCTCAGTTTTTTCATAAAGATAGAGAGAGAGAAAGCTAGTATTGCGACAAGTTTATACGCCAGTGGAAACCCACGGCAATAGCTATTTTGAATGAAAATTAAGCATGTCTATTGTTTTCGGAATTACACTTTCTTTGAACAGATTCTTTTAAAGGTTATTTTAATATTTTGTCAGGTTATATATTTTATTTCAAACTGCAGTTGCAGTAAAATCTTCCTACAATTTGTAAACACCTTGTATGTGCTACGAGCGACACTCGTTACCTTGTTGACTTTGGGTCCACTCGATATTTTTGCAGTAAGGTCCAGTTAAACGCACTCGGATAATGGACTGGGCTGGAGGAGGTGTTAACAAACTTCGAAAACGATTTCTTAAAAAAAAAGTTATAATTATTACCGCGTGTAGCGTCCAGGTTCATTTTTGAGTAATAATAAAGTTTCGCAGATTCTTTTGAAATCGTGTCTATCTTAACTAGTAATAACTTTAAAACGCATAAAAAATAAAATAATGTGTTAAAAAGATGATCAGGGGACACCCGGGTTTGAACCGGGGACCTCTCGATCTGCAGTCGAATGCTCTACCACTGAGCTATATCCCCTTGATGAGAATTTTGAAATTAACGTATAATATACACCAGCCTTTCAAAAGAAGGTATGTACAAGTTACTCAATAATTTAGTCATCATTTATGACAAATGCTTTATAAAATTGTCAGTGTAAATATTATTGATAACTGGATTTATACGGGTTCTTACTTGAAATTACTTTTATGGAATAGCTAATGCCATTCCTTATGTCCCTGAGATGTTGATATCGAGGCATTAGGGGTTGAAGAGTAGATTCCTGCCTTCAGTAAGCAATGAACCTTATTATCTGCTAAGTCTCCGTGTGAATCATCTCATTGATAGAATCCATAATATGTCTATCAATACTTTGGAGTTCTAAGGTTTTATTTATTTGGGCTGTATAGCCAAAGTATAGGATATTAGTGTTGTGTATAAAAGGTGTGGTCGGCAGTGTATCTATGTAGTCAGCG
>JWHW01005991.1:75494-95748 GCA_000931545.1 Papilio glaucus
AAATTTAGACATTTTTCACCTTAAAATTCAAGTTTATAAAAATCAAATACGAACTTTTCCGTGTCACTTAAATTTTTTCACAGTAATTTCATAAAAAAAACTGAATTAATATTTTAAAGTTTATATTTGTAATTTTTATGATAGAATAACTGGATTTGGTAAAAACCTGTATATCCCTTATCAAAGAAAACGTCAAAATCACAGTTCCCAACTACCAAGAAATCAGAAATGCCCAAAACATAACAAATACGTGGGAAATACGCGATGATATAATCTGTGCACGTACGAGTATCCACTTAATATGTGATTTACGAGAGGCGCGCGAGACGAAAGTGTCGGCGCGATATCTCAATGATCATTTGTAGAGTGTGCACACGTAGACACGACACATGGTTGATCTTATTTAAACAGACAGCAAGGCTAAAGTTTTATTAAGAAATGGTTCGCGACAATAATCTAACAGTTCATTTAATAAACCTACCTAATTCTATAAATCTTATATTTTGTAGACCATACCCGAAATAGTTATAAACGGCTTAACTCTTCTTCCAAAGAATGACCTCCAATAGGTTCAAAACTTGTCAGTTCTAATACTAGTTATCGCAAACGTGACTAAAGCCGTTTTATTAACAGTTAGCTAATAATGTCTTACGAAAGTTTTAATAATTTCCCCAACGTTCGGTTAATACATTGCGTTACTATGACTCGTCTTACTACGTATAACTCGTCTTATTGTGGACTTATCATTTACAGTGAAGACGTGCAACAATAAAGCACAATATGCGAGGTTGCTTGTGTACCCAAACCTATAATAATAATTCAAAAGCATCAAGCTGTAATGCTCAAGTATCGAAGAGAACAAGTTTCGTTTTCTTTTACAGAATTAAACATAAAAATTAGAGCAATAATTTAATATGTTTTATCGAAGTAACAAATTTATTCAAACAAATCATTAGAAACTCTTTGTACGTTGATCAGAGAGTATGAGGTTAAATCTCAACGCTAATGTACCGTCTGTCAGTGAGTCGATCTATGACATAATCCGCGGGGGCGGCTTGTCGCCGTATTATTTTCATATAAATCATACGGCTTTTTGCGTCCGTATCGTCCGACGACAAATATAAAACTGTCAACCGTGGCCGCAACATAAAAGATGTCCATATTTAAAAAGCCGTTTGAATCATTTCGAATAAAATATGCTTCGGTTTTCAAATTCAGAATAAATTTGGTGTCACCTGCGCCCGCGCCGACCGGAACAAGTGCTCGATACTGCCTCTCCCTCCCACTTCGAGCTTGCGTTCTTTTGTTTGAAATATAGTGACCATTAATATACTATTTTACTCGTACAACATTTTAAGAAATGTTTCAATTAATAAATTCAGTAAGGAAGATAAAATTGATTTCGGTTACTTTTTGTTGCACTTTTTCATGATCGAAGGCCCATCGCTTGGCAAATTTAGAAATCAGAAAAAATTGAAAAATCTTTAGCCGGATGTAAATGATTTGTTAATTGAACAATATACGCCTTCCATGTTAAGTTAGAAACTCCTGCGCACTGTATTTGCGTTTGTCACTTGTCTCTTGTCATGCCATGCCTAATATGGCACATCTGGTCGTGTTTACAGAAATTTGATTTGCCTAGAACAAACTTTTTGCACTAGAAAATAAACCCAAGACGACAACGTTGTAGGCTCTCTTGTAGAAAATGTACTCCCAGACAAAGTCCATTAATATTACTATTGAGATCTCAATGCTCCGTATGTACGAAGGGATTTCCGTCATAGAGCTGGAAGCATGGTGCCGCTACTCGCCGAGTCTCTTATATTTTATTGTTTGTTTCGGCCGCGCTGCCGCTCGAGATTCGTATTCAGATAATTTTTATCCTTGTTTTAAACGCGATAAATTACCGAACGTTACGTTTTAACAGATATATTGATAGATAAAGTTAGCGGCAATTTGTACTACTAGTCTCTGTCGACAGCTGAACTAGTTTATTTCTAATACTTTGTTTAATAATATAACATATTTTGACACTATTACTGCATTGACATGACCAGTTGTATCATCACTTATAATCGAAACACATCATTTACGCCATAGAGTTAATGTCCAGTTCGTCTTGTCGGTTGGCGTTGTAAAATAATCTTACAGAACCTCCTCGATGAAATATAGATAGATATTTAGTTCGGTACGTTGGAAAAGTTGTAGCTTAGATTTATATAAGGGGGAAAAAAATCAGTGTGTCGATTTTTCTTTAATAAAATAACGTGAAGGAGCAAGTACTTCACCTGGTGTTAAGTGACCGCTGCCCATAGACATCAGCAACAAACAAAGTTGCAGATGAGGGGATAGACATGACAAAGTATACTTCCTCTTACATTCATCCCCTCCCCCCAAACCTCTTCCCCTTCCCATCATTCATTAGTTGGCAAAATATCCTAAAAAGTGTTTTCCTTTGGTTAGAATTTTATTGAGGCGTCTTCAGTAGATCCCTCTGGACTATCTTATTAGGTAATAAGGTACAAACGAACTGATTTTAATTAAGTTAATATTAATCTGCTCCGTCCCCGCCTCCACTTCCGCTTGGCTAGATTAATCCCATATTATATTATATTTCATCTACACTACCGCCACTGTTGGTTTTAACGTCATTATTTATTTTTTAACTGACCCCATAAAAGATGTCTGTGGGCGGTGCCAACGGTATTAAGAAAGTTAAAAAATCATTTGCTACGTAGCTTTTTTAAGCTTTGCGTAGCTTTTTGCTGCTTGCTTAATTAATATTTTCGTTGAGCTTTGAATTAGCGTTGATTTAGAGGATGTTCTAATTCGAGCATTTTTTACTGCGTGCGGCAGTTTAATAGAAATTAATCTCACAACGCCATGTTATATTTTTGGGGTGGACGAAAGGTAGTTTCAGTCGCCGCTACACATGTCTATATTAACCAACATTAAATAATTAATATAATATAAATGGAATATTGGATGGATATAAAGTCTTTAGTTAATAGCAGGACAGCCGGATATTGTGTTTACTTAAATTAATAGTAAATAAATTAGTAACATACTGTTACACTGACCTCTTAGAGAAAACTTTCAAGATCTGTTGAGTTGAGAGACTAGAATTTTTATTTATTTATTTTAAAAGTCGCCTTAGTTAGATTATGAGTGGACGATTGTATAATCTCGTCATTAGGGATGTCAGTAATGGAGGCACAAGAATTTGTATGACAATGTACAGCTGTTCTCACACCGTCGCCCTAACACACGAAAACGTACGCATTCTTTACAATTCGCGATCTAATTTGAAGCTTACTTGGAGGCGCGCGGCGGACAGCGTAATTGCGCCGCATCCTGCACGCCCGCCTGTCTGTCTTTACGTCTGTACGTCTATAAGTTCGTGAACGGTACGAGATTAACTTTAATTTCGCCGATCGACCTTCGGTTAGTAATTGTGTGATAAATTGGCCGATCTCGCAGAGCACTGCGATTTCTTTTTAATCATCTCGAATTACTAATTCACAGCGGAACTGATTAAAATCTTTTAAATTCTTTTAAGAACATATTATTCTTTTTCGGTAAGGGAAGCCGAACGAACGGATTGTTGGTGACATACTACAGAGTAAAGTACTTCAATAAATCACATAATTAAAAAAGGATTAGTAGAGAAATCCTAACTAAAGTTAGAATTTTGCTGAAAGCCCCGTGTAATTTCTATTTTTCCCTTTTGACACGTTGTTTCATGTTTGTTTGTATTTGAATACTTGAACGTGATTTTGAACCCTGATCGGACGTGATTAATTTGAAACATTGCTTAATTATCAAAAACCGATGACAATCCAATAATTTAAACAGTTTTTCCTATACATACACTTTGAACTGAAGATCCTGGCTTCAGTTCAGTTAAATTATTCTCATTGGTGTGAAAATTGTATTCCATTAGTCTGTACCAGATATTATATTTATTTATATCACGACATTAGGTACCTTGCTTACTGTATAATTTATATCAAGGTTCATATACATATATGTTACACATACCTACTATTATATAGTTATATACTATTAAGATAAATAACTTTTACAACGTCTGTGATTACACTTTGATTCAAAACCAATCGTAACCGGATCCATGTGACTCGTTCTCTCGCCCTTGTACCAAATACAGGTTCCTGTATAATATCATTACCATTCTATGTACGTACAATTATGCGGGCGTGCGCTATGAGGGGCCCACGATTGGTCCCCGCCGGGCCAATCCCGGCGCATGGCATAGACCCAAAGCGCATGATCTTGTACTGACAACTCGCATTGTATAGGTATAGTAGAGTAGGAATGGAAATTTATTTTTAGGGATCCGTCTGTACGGTGTCTTGTTACGTAATAAAAATTATTGCATTATACTACAACGCTCTTGAGTATTGAGCTTGCTTGAGACAAAATCAACAATCTTCTTATTTATTTTTTACCCGATTGATAGAGTATTGTTCTTGCGGGTATGTATGTTGCATTGTGACCTCTTATAGCCATAACTGCTTGAACGATTTTGAAGAATGACGTCATTCAATTCGCATTCTCCACTGGTGTGTACCATTCATGGTGGGTTTATTATTTTTTAAACTATTTCTTGTATAGAAGGATATTTACACGACATTTTTTTGGAAGAAAAAACTATGTGTACTAAATTTATATTAGCGATGTAGTACAAATAAAAAAAATCTGCAATAATTCCATTTGCCTTTTTACTATAGTCGTGCAATTAAAACTTCTAGTCGTTAGGCTTATTGATCATCAAAAAAATCTAGTCACTCCAAATATTAGTTCATAGGAAGGACTGTAAACTAGACTTGATACCGAAAAATATTCTTCATACCAAAGCGAAACTATCAAGTTATCAAGACGGATCAGACATTTAGTAATTTAATTAATATTTAATAATAAAATTGATAAATACTCTAATTTAGCTTTTTAAAGGCAATGGTTATCTACTACAGACTTTTTGGTATGTATTGTATTATGAATATTAATTGTAAAAATCTAGTAAACCAAAATAAAACGGTAACAATTATAAATAAAAATGCAGGTCATTTTGTAATATAATTTAATAACATTAAAACTTTTATCCTTTCAATATCCCTTGCAAAGTTTATCGTAAACGTTTCCCAAAATGAAATTTAAGAGTCATGGTTTATAGCGACTATCTTTGGCTATCATTTATAATTCAATTTGCAACGCCTAATAACTACTTATCAACTCTTACAACGGTCCGCTTTCGCGAAGAGGAGCGGATGAGGTGTCATATTTGACAGCTGTCAGATTTGACAGGTCGAAAGGAATTAAGACGTTACCGGTGTTGAGTGCTGTCAGGGGTAGTACGGAACCCTTGATTACGTTCACACGTTTCTCGCATTAATTATACGGCGGTAAACGGACGGCCGATTAATAAAATTGTATGTATTGGGATATCATTTTTTTTTCTCATACGTTTATGTAATTTAAAAAAAAACTTATTTTAGTTTCGGTTTGATGATCTAAGTCACATAATAATTAAAACATAAGATTTCATAATTACAACTTTTTTGTTTTAGATTTTTTTACAGTGGTACTAAAAAAGTAACGTTTTTGACTTTATATGTCGGATATACATATAATACGATTTAGAAACGGTCTTTGCATTTGTTTAAAAAATAATGTACTATAGAAAAAACCAAATCAATGTTTATTTGTTCCTACGCATTCCTAAATCATTGATTAGATTGTGATGAAACTTTGATAGGGTGTTCCGAGGACACCCAAGACTTGAGGCCATGAGGCAACAGAATAAGCCTTTGTCATTTATTCTATTAGTCATGTCGGCTGTCTGATGCCAATAATATTTTGTAAGTAAATGCATAACTTTTGTGCGAAAGAAGGCGCTTAGAGTATCGATTGTTTCGCATCGCATCGTTTTCAATCGAATTTCCTGGTTCTTAAATTATAGCTAAACTAAATTTAAAATAACTCTTGTACATTAACCCCGATAAATATAATAAGGGATGTGCCTGTCACCGTACTACGGATGCGAAATGTTAGGGATATTTTATCGCCAAGTTCGTTACACTTAAAGACGTATACAACCTTTAAAATACCTACAGACCCTACGATTGGAACGTTACGATTGAAAAGAAGGTGCTTACACCTGCAAAATAAATTACTTTCGAGAAACATCCCCAACAATCTTATTCTCTGAGTGATAAAGTCTAATATTGCTCGATTATAGTATACAGGTTTGTAAGTTTAAGTTTGGTGGCACACATCTGCTGTACTTTTGCATACGTTTGACTGATTGTTCTGTCAATCCCGTGGACTGCGTTCGACGTATTACTCTTGACCGTTTGTCCGTCACACAGTGGATCAGCGGTGGGCGTACCTCCCGGTGGTCCCGCATTTGAATACTTATGACAAACACTATTGGGTCATACCTCTGAGACAGTACAATGTCCTTGAGTGATCATGGGTCATATTATATGTTAGTTTCTTCTAATTGATATAGGAACGAGCTTGACTATTGTCAATTCGTATTTAATGGCGTACCTCATCTGTTACGGGCAGGATATTTTAATACTTTTCGCTGTTCATAATTCACCTCCATTGCGGTAAGAACCCGGGTCTACGTAACTGATTCGGGATAGATTCCTGTAGGAGATATGTGTCGATTGAATTATTTAGAGTAAGAATAAATGAAAGTTTTCATTTTTGAATAGATCATTTAATATAGTATGCTATTTAAATAAATAAATAAATGAAAATGTTGTATTTGTTAACAATTTTATATTAGGATTTATTTTTATTGATATTTATGAAAATGTACGCGAATCATTTACAGTTTTATATTACAATTTAATCTATGTTTTTTTCAATGGTTTTTTGTATTGTAATGTCATTATATATAAGTACATATGTTATTTATATAACTAACATAAACGTTCATTTTAAAAGTGAAGAAAATCTTTCTTAGCGTTTTAACAAAACACACCATTTTTAAATCCTTGTGAAATACCCTCTAGAGCTGTCGTTTTGTTTTTATTTTTTTAATTTGAAGGCATTATCTGTCTACAAGTACATATCACAAGCTTAGTAGCTGGTATCGTTTCCAGCAGTGTAGAGGTTACTGGATGGTTGTCAATGAGTTCAATTCTCAGTTGTCGCACATTTAAGTTTTATTAAGAAATGTCTCCTGTTTGTTTTCGAGTTCTGGTTGGTGTCTGATGACACCAGCCTCGTTTGATATAGGATTGGGAAATGTTTAAGTGATACTTACATACTTAACTTAATTCACTTCACTCTTGAAGTGTTTATTTACAGTATAATTTATTGTTTTGCATATGAAAAGGAAACACAGATTTTTCAAACAAATTTAATATATTTACAAACACAAGCATACCTCAATGCGTAACAGACTAAAACTAAGTAATGTACACTATCAGTAATTTGTATAATACTGGTTCACAACTAAAACTAAAAACTGACATAAAGTTAGTAATACTTTAACTGGCAAGATGTTTACAGATTAAAAGAGTTAAAAATGTTACCACAAAATTATACTAAAACTACCAAAACAAAATAGCGCTTGATCGCTAGTGATTTATAACACTTTCCTTACAATATGGTTATTGTAGCATCATTCATTTACAATAAAACAATTATATAAATAATATAAAATTATCGGTAGGACGGATTACAATAGCTCATCTAACACTAGATCTAATTTAAAAAGCGTATCAGATATAATTTAATCGAATAAAACTGAAGATTCAATTCACATAATCGATACTAAAATATACAAATTTCCTTTGATTTTCCTAACACTCGATATTATTTACAACACTATACTAATTGGTAACGAGTACATTCAGATTAAAACAATAAATATCCCTGTACGAACTATTTATATATAAATTTGGCAAGTTATAGCGTCAAGCAACACTAAGCAACACTATCTCCATGATCTTAACAACTCCTAAATTATCTAATATCTCTAATGAAGTAATCTTCATACCTTTACTGCAGTAACTCATAAAGTGCAGAGATGTAGGTTTGTGCCATTTGCAGGGTCTCGTATTTGGACAGCTGACGGTCGGCTCCCAAAGATGGAAGGTGACCACGAAGTCTATCGAATGCTTTATTCAAGTTCTGCATCCTTCTTCTTTCTCTAGCGTTCGCCGCGAGACGACGCCTCCGGAGTACGGCGGCGTTCGTCGCACGTCCTCTCCTCTTTCCTGAACCTTCTAGAACTTCTCCATCTTCCACACTGTCTTCTAGAACGATATCGTTGGGCAATCCTCGATATGCGATATGTGTTGGTGACTCGTTGCTGTCCAGAGATGGGGTCGGCTCCAAGCTAGAGCGCCCTGAGTCAGGCGACCGTGGCCAGGGCAGGTAGCATTCCTCTGTGTACTCCAGCATGACGTCATTGGAGAAGATATCTTTTTCGTTGTAGAAACGGAGTCCGTAAGTCTCGGCTGCCATTGCGATCGCGAACTGTAAACTTGATGGTGTAACAACACGTGTGTCCGGCCCGGTGTCCCGCAAGGGTCTAACCTGGGACCTACCTGTTATCGCTTATATATTTTTCTGGTTTGCTAGAGAGGGTGGGATAAGGCGGGACGCGTGCGAGCGAGAGGGATGGCTGGAGGCTTTGAGAGGGTAATTTAAGGCCAATCATCATTAATTATGTTCTCCCTCGGGCGGTGCGTGTGCCGCCGAACGCTATTGTTTGATACGTTTGACTTTAGTCCGCCACTACAACTACAACAAAAGTCTTTGTAGATTCGCGCGTTTATTTTAAGTCGATTTTGATAATAGTATTTGTAAAAGTAATATTGAACATTATCCTTTTATTCATTAAACACTGAATCAATTGATTTATATCGCAAACTAAATAATCATCATAGATTTAAACTAACTACGTAGGAAGGCGAAGGCGATCCTTCTCCTTGATACGCTATAGCTTGCCAGTTTTAATCTATAAGATTAAAAATTGAAAGATATGTAGTTAAAACAAGAAGTTTTGTTTACACTTATGTTCAAAATTGATACGAGTGGCGATAATTTGAAAACGGTTATGTCCAGGAGTTCGCTTTAAAACTTGATAAAAGGATGCGCAAAACTGCAATATTAGCTGTTTACTATTCAAAGCTACTACAAAACTTAATAAGGGTCCAGAAAACATTGTCCATTCATCAATGTGCCCAGTACGTCCTGTATTATCTAATAGTCAATTATTATTCTAAATATTTAATCTGTTATTTCATATACTGGTATGGTTAAAGGTGTTGGTAATTTAGGTAGTTAACGCTACCCAAATTAAACTAACTTGACGTCGTTTCAGCCAGATATTCGTACAAAGACCGATCTCCTGCCGCCCTCGTCCAGTGGGACCCCGCAACCTTCATCAGATTATCTGTACTATCTACCCTGCGTCGACTTATACGTGGCCGCGAATCCAGGTCTTTTCATCCTACGAGCAATGTGTCCGTATAGAAACTAGTTAATGCACTCTAAATTGTTGCGTTGGGTAAAAATTTGGCTATAGAGAAATGCTAATATAAATTCCAGCGTAAGACTAATCCTATGTGACAAATGTATAATTAAATCTCTTTATCCACTTTTGTAGAATTTATGTAGACCACGAAGCTGTTTTGGGGAATAACAAAGCTTGGTCTATCATAATAAAATGTCAAACCAACTTTATATTATAAAGTATGAAATTTCATATCTATTCATACATACAATATGAAAGTTTAACTACGCTACATAAAGTAAAAAAATACATTCAAATAAAGATACAAAGGAGTTTCAAGAAAAAAGAAAAACTTTCTTAATGGCGTCAAATTTTAACAAAAATCCATTCATTAATAAATTAATGATAATACAAAAAAAAAAGGATTGTTTCGAGTTAATTTTAAATTTAGCACGCAAACCAGTTCCCATCCGAGCCGGGCCGGGAATCGAACCCTGCGATATAGTTTGCACCGCGACCCCTAGAGGTGGGCGAAACTGAACACGCAGTGATGTTGGTGGCCCTAAAGAGCATCGAGCCAAGAATGTTTGGATGTGGTAGTTTTAATTCTTTTAGTAAAATCTTACATAAGAAATATGAGTATCTACGTATTTATTAAAAAATATTCATAAGTATTTTAAAAACAAAATTGTCAGTAACCTCTAATGGACTTAAATTTTTAAAAATGTTTCCTTTGGTACACACTGTATGAGATTTTTTTTAAATATTAAACCCTAGTTAAGACTAAACTATCAATTATTAATAAAGTACAAATCTAACAAAGGGACAATTATTACAATTTATTATAGTACACAAATCGCTAAAACACATAATAATATTCCGTTAATAGTGGATTTGGAAAATGCAATCTACCTTGTATCTGCATTATTTAATGTTTATCATTTATTATGAACTGCTTGTATTCTTTTTATGTATAATTATTATTCAACCAAAGTTTCAGAAGTTTAATATAATCCTATTAGAAAATACAAAAACATTTAAAATATAGTTGCGGTATTAAGAAATAATCAATCTGCAATAATTAGCGCCCTTCACTAATCCCTATTAAATACCCATAAATCCAGATATTCCTAGAGTTTTATTAAAAGCTTACAACTTACTTGATCTTCAAGGATTATAAAAAAATACGTTATTGTAAAAAATTTAAGTCAATGCGTAGAATTAAACAAAAAAAAACCTTTTTAATAATTATTTTATATTGTGTTAATACTATTGTGCTGTATGTAAAATAAACAAACAAAAAGTTATATTTTAATGCCGCATCCATTTAATTTTATTCCATCGTTACCGTTAGACGTCGCTTGTCTCAGGTGGTCCGATCGTTTTTCAGCACAGAGTCTTGATTAACGAAGATTTCGTCACTTGAATGAATCGTGGCCTGGTTCACGGAGAAATCTAGGTTCACAGGAGCTACTGGCACAGTTATCTGACGACCTGGTTGAGTAGGACCTTTCTTTTGGTATCGGGGGGTTCCTCTAAAAATATCCTGGGGGAAAAGATTATGTGGGAATTTACGTACTAAACCCCTCGGTAACCATCCTCGAGTTCAATGCGAGAGGGTTCCTAAAAGAAAAGGCAAAAGCTACAAAAGGAAAACACCGGATCGAGTTGGACCTGGGTACTATTTACAAATATAGAAATTAATATTTTGAGCAATATGCAAAATGAACATCGAACTTAAGTCATTTTATTGCATTTAATTTTAACTATTATATATCCTGACCTATCCTACAGTATTTTTAATCCAAACTATATTTATTTAAAACTTTTATGCACAAAGCAGTAAAGCCTATAGTCATTCTCTACCAGTCGACCACACATTAAAGAAAGAAAAATCTCAAGAAGTTGCACTATGTGAAAAGGATATTTCATAAAATAACATAATACAAAAAAACACTATAAGAGTAAAAAAATAAAAAAAAACCTTGTACCTTAATAATAAAATTCAAAATTGAATACAAGAAAAATAAATGAAAAAAAAGTTCGTCGAAACTGTTCCAAATTCAAACGACTTCCGATCGCCTCGCCCGATCACACTTTTCGTAACGCTCTCGTCGCGCATTCACCAGCTTACTGTCCAAGTCAAGCGTGCCTAAAGAAGTTTTAACTTCAAAAATACAAATAATCATATAAATACTTAAACGCAATACTTATTAGAACTATAGCGTACTGCTCGGATCATCAGTCGTAGTACGACACAATCCGACGGTTATGTACGGTTGTTACGCTTTATAACGTAACTAATTTAGATCGTGACTCCATACATACGTATCCAGACATACATCCTCTGACGTCACATACATAAGTATATGATATATACGTACTATAGTATGTACTATATACGAATTCATAAGCTTAATAGAATATGATAGAATATTTTTCTTTTTTTAGTGCATGGTCAACTGGTAGAGGACGCCTGTAGGCATTTAAGTCCACCATTTGTACTCGTTTGGTAATAAAGTTTTAATTAATTTGACGTCTGTGTAGCTTAGTGTTTGAGCTGTTTTATTTCCCGCCGAAATAAAACATTTTGTGTTTTATTTCGGCGGGAAATTTTGTGGCTTTTGTGGGTCAACGTAACGGCAATAATCTGGACGCGAAGTGGGATTACCTTACTTTTCTACCTCATTTCGGTTAAAAAGTCGAGCATAAGTTATTGTATGCATAAAGTTTCTGAGCTAAGTGTAACTTTGGAGCCAGATGGTTCCCGACACAGATTTTTCGTGCTCTCTGAAGCAAATATTTTCTCACGAGGCCTAATTGTGTTAAACGCGTCGTGTACCCCGATCAGCTCTTCCCATGTCACATTATCGAATCAATAAAGCTATTCTGTACTCGTAAAATACTTATTATTTTTTTATGAAAGTAGGTGGATGAACACATAGTTTAGCTAATGGTAAAATTCTAGTCGGATGAGGAGACAAACGGGCCATTCTGTCACCAGAGTGTTGCAGATTAAAGGGGAGCTAGCCAAGGAAAAGTGGTGGAGAATCTTATGGGGTGTGACCGGATCACCATTCGTACACTAGATGTAGCGTAGAAAAATACAGAAATTTTGTTCAGAGTTGTGTATGAAGTAGTATTACTTAAAAGATGCCAGCGGCCACCTTTGAGAGAGAGTCCTGTATACAACAGTGGACAGTTTGACGATTATGATGACTTTAGACAGTGTAAAGCAGTTAAACTAACCAATACTAGCTGGCTGGCTGGCTATTATTAACAGGCCAGATTGTTTGTAAAACATGTCCTGTTTCTAACACTGGTTCTTCTAAATGGACAATTTACGGTGGAAACTTGTATAGTGTACACGGATTTGTTCCCTATGAATTATTCATTTCAATAGAGATATCTATGGCCCACTGCACGGTTGTCAAAATATTGTACAAGTTGGTTTCCAGACGGTCAAAGCCTCGCTCCGTGGGTTGTTTCACGCACCATTAGGTAGCGCGGCGTCGGGTTTCGCCACGTAAAATGCTTTCGGGACGTATAGAGCCTGCACGTCTCCTCGTGGGAGAATTTCTAACGTAGTGTGGAGACAAATTATAAAGTAAAAGAATATAAACATCAAGTGGGATCGTGGTCGAGCGCTAGTTTCTTCAATATATAAAAAAATGTAACAAAAAGTAAAGTAAACCTGCATTCAATAATATACAATGAAACCAATATTAAAATTATAACAGATATGCAAAATAAAAATTTATTCATTTCGTATTATATAATGTATCAAAATATATAAATTTAACTAATAATATATAAAGACATATTATTTCGCAGCTCATTATCTTTATTCTAAATATATACCAGACCTGCAACCTGCACCCCTGTGCGAAAAACATTCACACAAAATATATTGTCGTCTCAGTTTTTTCAGAGTGAAAGAAAGAAAACATGTTTCGATAAATGATTTTACGCCAGTAGAAACACGGTATGTAAGTACACTTTAAAGTGAAAGGGCTACTAGGCTACTACGTGTAGATACTTGTACGTTTACAAGTTCAGTGTTTTAAATTCTGTATTTCGCCTGGTGTGTGAGGTGTCTTTCTCTATTTATTCTCTTCTGTTTTATACAAAGGTCTGCAATCTTCTGCAACTTTACTTGTAGTTAGATGTAATAGCGGTCAATTGAAACAGTAAGTCGATCGTTGGCTCGCTTGTATCCTTCTAAAATAAATTAACTAATCTTTAACCGGTCTTTCCCATTACTGCTTGGGGTAGGCTCTCCTGGTCTTTCCTCCAACGACAGCAGTCCTTGTTATTGCTGGATCCAAGACAAGGTGACCTCTCGATGACCTTCGTCTATGTTATCGGTGTGCGACTATACGTCTTGATTATGTTTGTAGTAGTATACTAAAGTGAAATAACAAATGAGAAACGAATAACTCATACCACTGGAAGTGTTGTGATCTACCCGAACTCAATGTAACGGGACACCGAAATAAGTTAACTGTGAAAAATGTAAAAAAATGCGAGGGTCCGCGGTAACCCTACACGCACTAGGGTTGATACCGTTACCCCGTTACCAGGCAAGGGCCCTTTCCGGGGTTCACTTCCGAATGTCAGTTCTGTTTTGTAATTGGCACATCTGATAATGATACTGTTAGATTAAATTGACTTGACTTGACGTTTGAAAAAAAATTATGTGGTGTTTTTAACGTTCCGAAAATGTACCGCGAAGAAGACGGAAAGTGTACATTTTCATTCCATCTTTCTTTTTTCAAAGGTTTGGGAGAGCTCTTACAGCGAGTCTCCTGGTTATCTTCTTGTTTTGTATAGGACTTTTATTTTTAGATCAACTGGCTTCCTATCATTTTCTTCACTATTCCCTAAAGGAACTAACTAAGCTAAGCTAAGAAGTCTAACTTTATTTAGAAAGAGTTTTCAAGTTACCTAAGTTCGACTGGTAAGAGATAAGAAAAGAACAGTCTCTGTAAACAATAAAATTGTTTTAAAAAAGTCAATTTAACTAGTACAAATCTAATAAATAAGTATGTGGTTCGCAAATCTACATAAACACTTCCTCCGGGACCATCCCAGCCATCTGGGTGGTCCATCTACCGTGGTGCATGTTAAACAAATTATCATAATATCTTAACAATGTTTAATATAATAAATAATATTGGAGCGAATGTTTTTCGGTCTCCCGTGAATTTTGATAGGGTCATTTGGACCCTTGTTTCTTGCCTCTAAGACAATGCTTCGAGATTGTTATGAATTTCTGTTGATTTTAACAAATTGATTCGTCTTATTTCTTAAATCTTTTTTTCTCAAGATTAAAGTTAAATATGTTAATTTATCAAAGAAGGTTTCTATTAACTGTTTCGCTTTTACCAACGTTGGACCAAGCCTACGGATATAATTTAATTTATCACACATTTGGACCAAAAAAATGATTTTGATAATTTTATTCCGATATTTTTGTTTTATCAAATAATTCCTATATTGATCTTAACCAGTTTGTCCCACATTCTAGGTAATTTAACCGAGGTATTAGTGGACTATCAAACAATATTTTTACTAAATTAGGGAAATAATTATATTCTAATAAAACTTACAGTAGTCTGGTAACACTAACAGCCCGGTTAATACATTTAAAGTAGATATTCATACTTCCTTTGTTAAGAGTTTTGCACAGTACAAGATAATTAAGGGTAGAATATTTATAAATGATAAAAAATTGCCTATTTCAAGTAGTATATAATTTTCTTCTATGTTCCGTTCAATCACAGATAGACAGTTATCAACTGGCGGACGTTTAGCGAGATTACAGGGCGGCGCGCGGGGGCTGTCAGAATTGACACCGCAACGTTACTAATGGAGCGGCTTCTTGTGAGGTTTACTGTTTTTTTAAATGAAAATGACGGTAAAGCTCCCGGATATCGAACTTTTTTTAATCACTGAGATAGACTGTAACTCCAGGTCTACTGCAAAATATTTTTGTAATGGTATTAGGATACGAGTGAATAAATATGGAATGGGGGGTACACGTTTTCTAATAAGTGAGCAGAAAAGGGAAAGGAAAAAAAAGGTAAGCGTTTCAGACCTAAAACACGAAAAAATTCTCAAGCTAATTCAGCTCCCAGTGTACAACAATTCATCTTTTTTTTATTTATTCATTTTAACACGAGCAACTCGCCCGGCTTTGCACGGGTAGTATCACCATACAAACTTTCATTCCCAAGCTAGACTATTAGGGGATGCAATTAGAAATATACTTTTGAGAGGTCACCTACGTAATAACAGAAATTCCAAGTCCCTAAGTCTTGGTACGTAGGTACTCTATATATGAATCAGGTCAGTAAATAACCAGATGTAAGAGGCAATAGTCTAGCCATTCATTCATTTCGTTATTACGAAACGATAAGAATGATCGTTTCGAACGCTTCGCAGACTAAGTCCCGACACTGTCAAGCAACGCGTGGACAGTCGCTCACACAATCAGTGAGCAATTCGAAAAGAATGCCGTTCGCAGTGCTCCAGGAAATTGTAGAAACGGTACTAGCGTGACAGCCGCTCCTCGTAGATTCCGCACCATTATCTATAGATTTATTTCCTTGCTTTCGTCTGTTTCATTAATAGCAATAGAATTCTATTAATAGCAGAATAGCTAAAGCCCACTTCGAGCGTCAGTGTAAGACATTTGCTGGAAAAAAGTGCCGAAATGTAAGTATTTACCTACCTATACTCTTTGGTTACGGTTGTTAAGACAAAGATATCCTGCTTATAAGAAAAAGACAGGATTATGTGAGGTTTAATTCACTAAAACCCCCTCGCCACCGAGGGGGTTTACCCCGTCAAATCTAGCTACCAATCAATCCATATTCCGTAAAGCCATAACTTCATATCATGTCTTAATTATTAAGAGATCATTAGTGCAATATGCGAGTAACTCTGATTTCTTGTTAATTAATAAATTTTCTTCATTGAAGCACCTTGAAAAATACGTCATCGACGTCTTTAAACTCACGAAGTCTTTCGTTTTATTTTTTTATGATTTTTTTATACAGTTATTCTATACCAAAAATCATAAAAATCTGTGCAGTCCTTTTTAAATTATAAATGGCACATATGCTTGTTTGTAAAAACTTATCTTATAAATGAAATAAAATCAATTTTATCGCTTTTTTACCAACGTGCTGTACAAGTTTAATTGGTCTACACATTTCTTAAAACGAAATCGACTACGTACACAAACAAACACACCGTAGTGCATAGACTACTGTTACAACAGAGTGTCCGAAAAATAAACAAATCTCTTAACGTATTACCTTTTCATGACATATGACAACATGGGTAGATTGTCACCGAAACAAACAGACAATCAGTCGGTCATCTTAAGATTAGAGCAATAATTTTATACGTATTATTTTATACTGGACATTAGTCCATCCATCCATCTCCCGTTGGAGTCTGATAAAAAAATAAAAATAAATTCTGTATTAAAGGTACGCGTAAACGACGAAAATATCACCAGATATAACAAGAAAAAGCCAAAGAGGTGTGCCACGTTCGTTCTGTGACTTTATTAACATTAATATTACAACATATTAACAATAATTTTTTGATCTATCGTCGTTTATGTTTTGTTGTATTTTTAAGGTTAATATAATTTTGTAATGTGGTTGAAAACACTTATGACATGATATGGCGTCGCGTTGTTATTGTTAAAATTGTATATTTATCGTGTATAGAATATTCATAAAATTAATTGATAACTTAATACTAACTTAATTGTGAAGTGTGATGTTACTTATCTTTCTTTGAGGTGTTGTTTGTAAACGATTTCATAGCTCAAATAGTTATTTTTTTAAATTACCTACATACCTTGACCTTGTATTCTTGCGGCAGAAAACGAATGACTGAACTTTTATTTTTTGATTTTAGAAGTCGCCATTTGGCGACTTAAGAAGATGACTTCAATTTTGGGTCCCGGATGCTCCCTCTGGATGGATGCGGCGACATCTTTGACCACATGCTAATTTCTGGTGTTTTTACTATCTTTAGCTTTACTCTGTACAAGTGACGTAAGATAAATAAAAAATATTTATAAAAGGGCTCCCTCAGCTACAAAACAGTTTCTAACACGAACAAGTTTAATAGTAGCTCGACCATTATTATAATAATACAAAATTATACAATAATAAAGGTTTGATTTGATTATAATGGAACAAAAGCGAGGTGTTGATTTTAGCCCCGAGCTACAATTCACATCGAAAATAATCGAATTATTTGGTTTTCGATTGCTTTATTTTCTTATTGAAACTTGACGTCTATTTAGTACAAACTAGAAATAATATGCGCTCACGCCCGTAACCCAAAGGGGTAGGCAGAGATCATTTGGTGCGATCCTGCACACCTCTCTCGCTTCTTTTACATCCAGACCTACCATGATAGTTGGTTACGGGTACTCCTTACATCGCCCTTCTTTAGTATGTCACTAATCTGATCGACATAAGTGCTCTTTGGACGATCGCTGTTAACGCTGCCATTCGCTTTCACTACTTAAATTTGTTTCGTTACTCTCCCTTCATTCATCCTAGAAGTAATATTTCTTTTTAATCTATATTTTTTTTTTCTACATTAAGGTACTAAAGCAGAATAAGCATTCGGTCTTTTATTCAAATCCGTAAAAAATCTTGATTTGACACTATGGAAGCACTTTTCTTCACTTATACATCGACAAGCAAACAATTTTCATACAAGTAGAATCATTTACATTAAAAAAAAATGTTATAAAAATTAAAATGTACCAAAGTATTCAGCCACGAGGCCACCACCATCACGAAATTATCGTCACAATTCAAAAGCCGTGTAATTTAACTGTCTCATACAAAACCCTTTACAAAACTTACTATTGATACAGTGACCTCTGGTATTAAAATATAATAAAAAAAACCTTAAAAAAACTCCAGTAAACGGTACTCTGCCCTTGCCAGAGGTATTAATATTATATTGATGAATAGCCCTACTTATCGAGTTTCCACTGGGATACAAAGAACACGCGAGCCGGGAACGGCTTTCGGCTGCAGAAACACTTTTGTACGATTATTAATGTCATTGTGTTCAAGGTTACTATTTAACTTGTGAGAATGCAGCACGAGTACTACTGGCAAAGATATAACGCAATGGAAATAAAAACTTGCCTTTTGCTCACTTCAGATGGCGCTACTATTGGATGTACCCAACTATCTGTTAAACTTCATACAAAATATTAACACCGAAACACTTTATTCCTTATTTTCTTATTATAACACGTGTATTTAATAATTGCAAAACAATAGGTATTCATATATTTCTTAAAGGTTCTTTTGCGAAGAGAACTGTGGGAGAAGGCCGATCGAAGGAAAAACTGGAAGAGGCATCTCTTTTTCTTAATCCGGCTTTTAGATCATGTACATTCCGCGTGAAATATATTTACTGTGAAAAATGTGAAAAAATATTGTCGCAAAACAAACAAAAAACAATGGCCAATAGAAGGAACACTCAACAGTGGCGACATCTGCTTTGAGCTTTGAGTTTTTAAACCCATTGCCAATAAAACACCTATACGCTTTATCAAATCACCCTACTTAGTAGACGTCATTATAGTCTTCGACGGTAACACGTTCAACTTGAGTAGACACATAACTCACACCGATAGCTGCTAAATCCAGCAACTCGTGAACTATCCAATGTAGTCGTGTAACTGAATGTTGATATTATACGACCAAAAAAGGTTACCTTTTTCGAGTCATACGTTTTGTATACTTGATAAGCATCGCAGGCAATTAAATAACAATACCATACCTGAGTGTTAGCGTTTAACGTAATTTTCGGACAGTACGTTGAATTTATACAGTGCGTGATATAACAGTTACGTGCTTTTGTGACTCCAGTATTTGTCAACGTTATTAAACTGCTATACGGTTAAATTAAAAGAGTTACATCTTTTATCACAAAGACGTATGGCAGATGCTAATTTTTAATTTTTTTCACCATCACTGATCGTATTTTTTTAATATGAAATGTAAGTGCGTGATAAAATTGGATCAAGTAATTGTCTATATTGAACGTTTCTTTTATACGTTCGTTTCTTTTATAAACGAAACATCACTGATCTATTAACGCATTATCGAGACGAAGTGTAGTGTTCGGGTCACAAAAACGGTGTTTTCCACCGACATTACTATACGAGTAAAGAACTGTGAAATGCAAGTAAGGAGGTTTGACTACCACAAAATTTAAAGGAAAAAGAAATAATCTGTGAGATTGTTCGGTCGATGTCGTCATGAAGTGGCGACTGATGGAGCGGTAGTTAAAAAGACGCCACGGGGTCGATAGGTATGTTTGCATCAGGTCGAACATTATCTATGGCTTGGCGGGTGATGTTGTTCAGGCCAGGTTATCAAATGAGTTGATAACTGGTCGTAGCCTTGGTGGCATAAATTGGCCTTGGTGGCATTAGTTGGCCTTGATGGCATTAGTTGGCCTTGATGGCATTAGTTGGCCTTGATGGCATTAGTTGGTGGCGCAAATTAGTCTAGGTGATATATATTGGCTTCGGTGATGATATCGAGGATTATGTTGATGGGAAAGATGATCTTGAGTCACATTTTTATAAGTCCACAAGTTAGTGTCTCACTTTAGGACAATAGTTGCAGCCATTATCTGTGGTAACCACCCTTCAGAAGTATAAGTATTTGTATAAACGAAAAT
>JWHW01005991.1:105188-123538 GCA_000931545.1 Papilio glaucus
AATTCTTCGGAATATTTGCAATTTTGTTTAAACTAAATCGATTAATAAAAACTTTAATTGTTGTGAAAACAGTCACATCATCTATTATCTTAGTGGAAGAACAGGTTAAAGTTTTATTACACATTGTTAGCCTACTGCTTCGTTAAAAAAATCGTATATTAATATAAACATTAATAATAAATTATACATAAACATGTCAGAAAAGCTTAGGAACGAAAGCTCTTGTCTTGACATTCGGCTGACCTCTGCATTAGTTATATAATGAAACAGATGTTACTATAATCAACGTTTTAATTGTAACAGTTAAACGTCAATGTGTTGATGTAACGGACAAGGTCGCCATATTGCACCCCAACGTATCCACAGCGAGGACTGGAGGGGGCTATTCTGAAATTTATCGTACGATAAAGTTTTGTATAAATCATACCCTTTATTATTCCTTAATTATAAATTTTGAACAATTTGGACGAATAATAATATTAGGATTTCTAAGTATAGACAAAAATCAAATTACTAGGTATGAAATTTGTTTTCTTTTCTTACAAAAAGGAAAAAATTAATACATTTTTAATTCGTTTTAAAAATGCAATATTCTTTTTTTTATAAATGAATCATACTAGTATTGTTTAGTTACGATTCAAAAACAAAGCTTTCATTTTTGTCAGTTAATATCGATTTTAAGAAACGTAATTCTGAAAATCGAGTTTCTTAAGTTTTTAATTAAATTCATAATTTACAAATGCCTAATCACTTTTCTAATTCTTTACACACTACTTTCAAGTACAGTCGTTTTATGAGAATAGGGGCCCGGAATATTACGGATGGGGTGTACCGCACCGCACTATACCGCACAAGGTTAATGTCGTGCGGTTAGAGTTATGTATATTTTAATTGACTTAACCGATGTCGGCCTACGACACCAAATAGGGTCAAACGGTGTGCGGTTCAATTTTATGTCTTTAATTTTTTAATAGTTTTTAGCCTTAATTTTACACGTAATAAACTAAATAGAATATAATGTAATAGATTTTGTACCATTGTAAACTATGACTAAAGAAAATCTATGATAAATATAAAAAGAAGGAACTCACCGATATGTATCAACGTACAGCCCAAACTTCTGGCTCTAGAGACTTGTAAATTTGAACAGAGTTGTCTGTTATTACGTAGGCAAGCACAATTAAATAATTTTTCTAAGTTCATCCCCCAAAGGTCTAAAAGGGGATGAAAGTTTGTTTGGAGAAATATTTGTAATCTAACATTAGTTGATCTCAGATCTAAATCATTCATCATATTAATTAGGGTTCAACTTATGCTAGACTATAGCCGGGATTTTTTAAACTTATTTATAAATCATAATCTGTATGGTACAGTGGCTTGAAAAGTGTTTAAATTAAATTGCACGGCGGGTGAAACCGCGGCGTATCACTAGTATTGAATAAGAAGTGAAAGATACAACACGAAATATTTATAAGTACACTGACTTCTCAACAAGACCAACTTGAGGGGATTAGTTCCTCCATTATCTTTGTTGAAACAACATATTAATGTAGTGTCCAATCCACAATCTACAGATTTTTATTCGTAACTAGCTGTGCCCCGCGGTTTCACCCGCCCTGCAATTTTACTTAAACGAAATGATTTTACCTACTTAATATTACGTAACCTCATCATCATTTCCCTGCCATTTTCCGGCGTATGGCACGGGGTTAACACAATATGGTCCAGGTAAATTGATATAACTTTTTATTTATAAACCGATTGAGATAAAACAAACACTAAATGTTAAGTGAAGCTTACCACAATACATTAGTGAATACCGCATCCAAATCGGTTAAACCGTTTCTGAAATTAGCGCGCACAAACGCACAGATAAACAGACTAAAAATCTAATAATCATTGTTTTGGGTTTTATTGCGTCTATAAAGGCTCCCAATAACAGTTTTTCTCAAATATTTTCCATGTACAGACAGCGATCAGTTACATTTTTATTATATGTGTAGATTATTATTACAGTAAATTTTCTTGATGGCTAGAATTGCTAAAAGTTTTCATTTATTAGGTTTACTGACAATATTTCGAGGCAACGAATCATCATTGTCTAACTTTAAAATAAACCTCTGACAGCTTTCTTGCCGTATCTACCTGGGTTCAAATCTGGAGATATTTTTTTTTTCTAACAATATGCCCTTTTCTGCCGTGATACTACCGGACCGCTATTATTTTGTCATAAAATATTTATAACGAACACTTCAAAAGTTTCATTTTTTTCGTTTCGCCAGTAATGGGGATAGTAAATTTAAGATGAGACAATTCTTTAGGATTTAAATATTAAATGCTACAATGGTAAAAAAATAAGCCTAATTTAACAGTGGTGGAGCCCCCAACAACATCTGTTGCACGAATTGGCCAGCTCGAGCAGTGAAATGTCACGACCTCACAGAAGACAGGCGTGAAGTAGAAGTATACTTCGTTTCGCCTGATGAGTGAGGTTCCGGAGACCCAGATCTTGTCCTCCTCTATCCTTATGGGAAGCGGGAGAGGATTTGACGGGCGAGGGTGTGGATAAGGAAAGGAAATATACTTTGTCCTGTCTATTACCTCCTCTGTCTATTAAAGGTTAAAAGCAACGCATCTGCAACTCATTAGCTTGTTGCAGATGCCTATGGGTAACGGTCACTTAATATCAACTTGCTCGTTTGCCAACTACTTACATAATTAAAAGCGGTTGCATTGATCCTTATTTGTGCAGTATGAGTCTCCAGGCAGCGGTTCAGTTGATAGACGCTACTTGCTTAATTTATGTTTGTCATTGTACCCTAAATAAATACATATATCTTGCTAATTCCTTTTAATTGTCTTTCTTGAAATACTAAGCGGATCAATTGAATAGATAACCTTATACATATAGCGAGAGTGGTGAAAATATCAAACGTAACGAATAAATCAAATTAAAGTAAGCAAGTGCATAAAATAAAGTTCTAACATGTCATACAATAACATATTAGTACAAAATTGTGGAACAACCTAAAAATTCTTTAGGTCAAGTTAAGTCTTCGATGAAGGCGTTTTGATGCAGACTGGCTCATTGGTCGTGTCATCACTATTTGCACACTACGTTGTTGATGACCTGCACTACGGTATTTGAAAACGTATTGACTATATTTAGATTAAAAAAAGATATTTTTTTTACCACTTGGCAATGTTAGAACATTTGTTACGTTGTTTAGAAGTAAACCAACCCTCAGGGTGTCAAAAGGGTTAGTAGGTGACAAATGTCCTTGTCATTATAAATCCATCAGGTTGATGTGCTTCCAATTGTTCCACGTATATTATCCCGTTAATAACATACGCCCGATTCTTGTTAGAAAAGGGTTTAACCGTTACTTTTCGAATTGTTATGGTCGTTTTTAAAAATCCTTAAAAAAATTACTAACATCAGATAGTAACATTTCAGATTGTTTAATGTAGTCCGATTATAAATTGACGAACTTCACAATCAGTCGGTGACAGATTGAGTGCTGGATCTTTTCGGTCTAGTGTAAGCCAGTGGATATTGTTTGGCGTATTTAAAAAAAACCGCTGGTTTCTCACCTGCCGATTGATGAAATAGCTCTGTCTAAGAAATAAGAACATTATGGGGATTGTAAAATACGGACTGCTGCAGCTCATTGTACAGGGTAATATTGAAGGAAAGCGAATTATGAGCTAAAGAATCTACGTTAGTGGTATGAAAACAGCACCCGTTTAGTATTCAGTGCTGCAGTATCGAGAGTGCAGGTTGCCCTAATGATTGCCGACCTTCGAAAGAACATGGCACTATAAGAAATAACTTGGTGAAATAAACGATGTAATAAAATATATTATAAGATTGCGATAAAGATATCTGAAGTTTGAAACGCGATGAAATCAAAATGTTCGTTTAGGGAAACATCCTGTCTAGCTGCCCAAAAATCCTATGGAACATTTTGAGTCCATGGACGTAGTGACATCTGTTGGTAGATCTGTACTTTAATTTGGTTAATGACACGGAAGTAGATTTTATATAACACAACAGATGGCGCTGTACCACAACAATTATTTAACATTCTCAGTGTCGGCTTATGTATATAATACTGTAATTTCTCAATAATATAAAAAAATACACTCCTATATTGTATGTTAGGTTATCAATAAAACTACAAGTAAAAGGAATAAAAATATCGTATATAATAATACATGCAGCATACTCAATTAGAACTAGCGAAAACATTAACATTTATTCTTTAACCGATCAGTCTCGTTTACACAAAATAAATATTTTACTAGTAACTTAGACCCTTTTCCTCCATTTTACGACGTACTTCTTCCGGTACAGGCCAATACCACATTAAGAAAGTTGAGCCTGGAAGAAAAAAGAAAACAAATCACCTTATTTTTTAATTATACTGCCATCTTGTGGCAACACTGCAACGTGTTATTTGCTAACCGATTTTGATAGATGGCACCACAATTTTGAGCACCTAAATATTTAAAGGCAAAATATTGAAATATATTAATTAAATTAAATCCTGATCACTGTCAGGCACTTTTTTTTTAATTTGTTTATTAATAATACGAATATATGAAGTTTCTTACATAACCCTGCAAAACTGTATTAACAGTTTGACTGTATTAACTTAATTCATGACTTCGCAGTTTCAGACAAGCTTTAATATTAGGTAATAATAGTCACTGGCAACCAACAGTCTAGCAGTTAAGATTGGCCGGCCAAACATAGGATCATGGGTTTGAATCCTTAAACTTTGTTGAAATTATTAAAAAATTAGTACCCACACACAATGACTAAAATTTAATTATCAAATATAACTTACAGATGGTAAACAAGCCGAGGAATGTGAATGCGAGCTGGCAGTGGTGGTCGAGCGTGGCGCCCAGCAGGTTGGAGCCGACCGCCGCGCCCGCGCGTCCCACCATGTACATCATGCACATCGCCATCGCTCTAATAAAATTAATGGGTTAATTCATTTCAATTAAGTTCATGGCAGGTGTACGTGTAATCCAGGGGTAGTAGGCAGATGTTACGAATCATTGGCACAATATTGACATATATCTTTCGCTCACTCAACATTCTAACAAACGGTTAAGGTAATTTCCTGATTAATATTTTGGTGTGGACTCAAAAATGAACCAAGACACCGAGTACGTTTCTGTTTAAGCAATTTATTTATTTTTTCAACAATTATTTTGCTACTTTATTCCCTCAATGCAATTACGTTCGTGCATTACAAATTGTTTTTTTTTATTTCGTTTCATCAAACGGTCGTTTAAAATTAAACGATCCAACCTTCATTTATATAGCTATTACCAGTATAGACATATAAACGAATCACGACAAATACCATCGCGTTCTTTCAAACTTATAGCAATACTGTTACTATTACTTGGACAGCAGCCCCCAACATCAAGGCCCACCATTGTGCGCTGTTTACATATTAACTCGGGAATCACCCTACCAACTACCCTACAACAATTAGCAGACCATATCTCCAACATTACATTACGTAACAATACACGATAGTACTGTTTTTCACTCGCCGCACACTTGGCCTTAAGACGTGGGAGCGGTGCAGAGTGTATTTCGCTCTTTCCCACTATATAGCCCAGCGGTGAATTGGGCTCCGACCCATCTAACAAACATATCTAATCTTTGGATCCAACTCTTAAGTGTCTAATTTTAGGCTCTAGGGCCCGCCCAGTACCCCTGGGGGATCAGTGGGACGCGACCCATAGCCTACGTCTTAAGTATAACTAAACCTTGCCCGTGTACCATTCCGTATCTGATAAAAACATTAAACTGTCTGATAAAATCATCAATTTTGAGTCAGACAGACAGATGTGGCGTGATTTGTTTTATAATATATAGTGATATTAATTATTTATGGATATACAAACGTGGATATAACATATATATTATTTACTGAATTATGTATAAATTATTATATTATTATTTTTCTAATTAGAAAAGGGTGGGAAGGAAAAGAGGATGAGAATTAGGACTCCGACACTTCACTCATCAGACGATACGCAAAAATAGTTCTACTTCACGCTTGTCTTCTGTAAATGGTATTCGTCCATTCGCGCAACAGATGTTGCGGGCTCTGCGTTTGCACTAAAGATACTAGTACTACCTCAAACACGTAGGGAATACGTCAACAGCAATCGCGGCGAGGATAGACCCCGTGCAGCCCGAGCACAGCGACATCACCATCAGCATCGTGGCCAGCCCGCCATGCGGCACGAACGCCGCGCCGACAGTCGCCGCACCGCAGAAACACATTATACTGCCTGGAATAAAGTAACAAAAAAAAACTACGTTTAAAAAAAACGACTTCAAAAACTAAAAAGTACAAAATACCTCAATAAAGATTTAATTGAATACACCTCTTAGACAAACCGAATACCTTTAATATTAATAAAATAGTATTATTTGTATGTGCTACCTATTAAAAGGTTTGAAGTACCTATGAACGTTGTTTTTGCCGATTTTACGGTATGACAATATTCTTTAAATCAAAATGTGACAACGAGTTCCACTTTTAAGATGATGTCCAGTTGGATTTCGTAGTGAGACTATTCAGTATTTAGGATTCGACTTTAGATTTGGCAAAAATAAACTTCTGTACTAATAGTGGATAATTCGGATTACGTGAGCGAATAGCATCATTAAAGGGCTAAAACTTTCAGAGATAGTGTTTCATCTAAAAAAGCTAACTCTCCCTTGTCTGAGAGTCTAGTTTATCTTCTTCCGTATTATTCCACATCCCTCTTTTTAAACAAACACTACAACGATAACTTGTAGTTTAAAAATGACGTCACTGATGAAGAAATAGTACTCACAGTGCAACACTTTCTTGCCTATCTTATCAATGAAGAGTCCAATGGCGAGGTAGACGATGGCAAACATGGCGCCCATGCCCATTGAGATGGGGAACACGCCGACTGATACATCCGTGCGGCAGAAGTAGTAGCCATTATTCGGTTGCTGTAACAGAATTTCATCATTATACCCAGCCTGTATCAGTCCACTGTGCCTTCCGCAGTATGCGGTCATCCGGGCGCTGCATCCAGCTACTTTCTGCATAGCTTCGCAGTGGTCCCTATACCTAAATTCCCTCCCCCCATCTGACGTCACCAGGAAGCCAGTTATGACAGGCTCGTTGCTATTTCACTCACATTGAATTTTGTATTCGTGAAACTAATTACCAACAAACATTATTACTTGTCTACTTAAAGAATTTACGCCAGCAAAGACTATATGGTGTTAAAAATTTCCAAACAGATCTCGTTAGTCCCCGAAAGCTCTAGCTTAGGTTCAGGCCAATGTGTGTTCAAGATAAAACCAATGTGCTTGTGATACTACACGGTAGTGTGATTTTTCCTTAAACATTTCCTAGTATACATAAAAATAGGGCAAAAGAAAAGGCTTATACCAAGATCACAAACTAAATCCTTGGCGGCCACGGACAGGAGAGTATCTTAGTAGGAAAAAGAGACTATAGTAATTTAGCAGACTATTTCAAATATCGAATCCAATTAGGGTACCAGTAGAATCTAATAATATAAATGACCTGATACCACTAATGAACGAATTTCTTTGAACTGTACCGTGTCATCGGCGCAAAAACTCCAACTACAAAACAATTAAGCACAAGAAACTGTGTCAGCATGCGCTACTAGGAACAGTACAACGCACAATTCCACTATAAACAGATAAATGATACTGTAATAGAACTTCGAGCAAATCCATTCACAACAATATCGCGTGACTTTGCGTCTTTTGTTAATTATTTTTAACAGTATTGACAGATAACATAAAAAAGAACTATTACACATAATTAATGGTGTAGAAAAATGTAAAAAATTTTCATTTAAAGAGGTTACTTCATTTACTACGTAACGCCATCAGTAATTAACGATGATAATTTCAATCATTTAATATTTATGTTAACATAATTTATTCAAATTCATCAGTTCAGTCATGGTGACGTATGAATGTCACATTGACATCTGTCAAAAACATTTTGCGACATGACATGACGTCAATAACCATAGCAACCAATAACAATTTTTGACATCTATAATTCAGCCAGAGAGGAAGATAAGAAATGAGTGCAAAGCCACGGGAAACAATTAGTATTAAAAAACTAAAAGTAATTTTAATTTTAAATATTATTGTCAATTGTAATTCGACAGTCTCTTACCCTGTAACTTTAGTGCCTTCGTAAGTAAACTAGCTTGCTTGTGTTTGTTAAATAACTTAGGTAGCACACATTTTGAACTCACCGTGACATTCTGCGCGGCCTTGAACTTGTTGTGTATGATCTGACATATCGTGAGGCTCACCTCACTCTTGTTGCTCAGAATGTTGTTCAGGATATCAGGTACCCACATATATAGACCGCTCGATCTGAAACCGGGTTAACAACAGTTGTTATAGTTGTTATAGTTACTATAAACTAAGTGTTCCTAACCATAATCATGAAATTTCACACAAACATTTTACAGTACAGAAAAAGATATATGGGCTACCGTGTACCAAAAAATATTTTATCCTGAAAAACAATTGAATATAAGGACATCAATTCGAGGAAATCCCATAGAATCTAGTTTGTAACTAAACCAGTAAATTTAATCTGTGTAGAGGCTTGAGTAACTTTAATAGGGAATTTAGGTTTTATTACAAAGCAAGTACGACGCCTGTTTAATACCCATGTATGTATTTTCGGAGAAGTAGTTGCTTACAGCTTCATCGAATACAGGGCTCGCGATCCGAATGATCTTGAGCTAAAGAATACAAATTCTAGGTCCCTAATGTTGTTGTTTGTCCCTAGTTGCTGTATTGGCCAGCTATCGGTGTAAGTGTTGTGTCTACTCAGGTTGAACGTGTTACCGTCGAAGACCATAATGACGTCTACTACTAGGTAGGGGTGTTGTCTACGTGATCGTCGAGGGAAAGAGCGTACCAGTCCCCCGACGGTCGTCAACTGTAATTATCAAATAACTGGGGGCGGTGAGGACCGCCCTTTACCGCGGGTGCGATTTGTGTTCGCGATGCGTGTCTGTCGTCGAACTCGAAGGCGAGGACGGTGGGTGTTTTGTCCTGTCTGTATTGTGGTTTGTGTATCCTCCTGATCGCGGTGGATCAGTAGGACGTGTTTGGGTCTGCGTTTGGCGACTGTAGCATCAGGATTTGGGGTTAATACCCATGTTTTCATAGACAATCTAGAGAATGACTCGCTCCACTAGAATAGAGCTTGCGAGGATTTTCAAACATGAAGGTCCACAGTGGCGATGCCGTGACACATCTAAACGTCCTCCCTACAAAATCCACTTACTAAAGTACTGGTCAACAGCAGCAAAATGTTTTTAAACATACCTCAAGCCAAGCCAGTGAGGACACAAATACTTTCTGTAGTGTATACTTATCAGGACGTTTATCCTCAAGTATCATTTCACCTTAATGGCTAGTTTACGTGACTTACAGTCGTAATATTTGTCCTCGCTGATCGATACTTTGTTTTATTTTATAATTTTTTGCCCCCTTGTTTAAACAACTTAATAGATACAAAATGCCAAATCAATTACAACAGAATTCATTGAATTGTTAACTAATAAAGCCACTAAGCAATGATGAAATCTACTGAAGTGCGCTCTCACTCCCATAACTGAAATGGGTTGGCAGGTATAAAGGATTTCTGTTTGGTACGTACGCGCGCAAGACGCGTGCCAGGTTGTGCCACCACTCGCATCTTCCCATATATCTCCACATACTGTTACCTTTAATATCGTATTTCTTTACCATATCACCAAGCTAGACTGTCATCCAGGACGTCTCGTAATACCTATCATCCTGGTAACACGCCCGAATCATCGAAGCATACCTGTTACCATAGGCTTATACTGCGCAGCTTGAGCAAGGTATGATATTATATAGAAGCAGATTTTTCTTAAACTTCACCAGTTGATTCACAAGAAATTAGCTGATAGACGTAAAGTAATGGAAGTACTACTAACGATAGTGTTGATTTTTTTAGGATAAGGTGTGCAAACGAACTTGTTGAATAAAGTGATCGCAATGGTCCATGCGGCGGAGGTATCTGTTCGGGTGTGAAGCTGTGGATATGAACCTCGATGGCTGTCACTTACACCATGAAGACGGCGAACATGCAGACGTGCGAGATGAAGACGCAGCGCGCGAGCGGCGGCCGCACCATCAGCGAGATGTTCTTCATCGCCTCTACGAACCCGCTCCGGCAGGACTCCGTCGGACTTGTCGTTATTTTGCTCACCTGCGATAGAAAATAGCATATTGATAAAATCGTTACAACCTTCTATTCGATTATTTCATTATTCATACATTTTTTATACTCAAAAGTGGTAGAGCCCGCAACAACAATATCTGTTGCACGAAAGGGCCGGCTAGACCGGTGAAATACCACGACCTCACAGAAAACAGCCGTGAAGTAGAAGTATTCTGCGTTTCGTCTGATGAGTGAGGTGCCGGAGGCCTAATTTCTGTCCTCTTCCCCTTCCCGATCTTTCCTCATAAGGCTCGGATGGGAACGGGAAAAGGATTGGACGGGGAGGGGGTAACGGGGAAAAGGAAATTTCCTTATTCCTGTCTATCCATTAAAGGTAGGCAACGCATCTGCAACACATTTGCTTGTTGCGGATGTCTATGGGTAGCGTTTACTTAACATCAGGTGAGCCGCTTGCTCCCTTGCCACCTTATTACATAAAAATTTTAGTTCTATCATGACAGCTGATAGGTGTGGACTTTGAGCGGAGTTTTCTTTGACAACTGTTGCAGCTCATCAAATTGTCACACGTGATCAACGCACCAATAAAGCCGTTATTACTACGTGCTGCTCAGCCAATTAGCTATCAGCATTGACAACAGAGCCAAATTACTTCGCGATGGTAATAGAGAACAAACTAGCTGTTTAAAGAAAACAAACCTCGCGAGCCGTTTATTGAATGGCATTTTGTTTAATTTCTATGTTTTATTCGTTCATTGACCTCGCCTCGCCTTTGACTAGCTAGTATAAAAACAATGCCGTATTAGTTACGTTTCGTTAAGTTTACTTGAAACTAACCCGACAATAAATACATATTTAAATAATACCTAAATTTGTCCCTTTTTTAGTTAATCTTCAGCATTACAGATCTTTGGCCAACACAAAACTCACACCATTACCTACCTAAATGTACACAAAATAATACGGACATATGTTTAAATTTCAAATAGTCCAAATGGTCAAAGACATTACACTTACTGGAAACGAATCAGCACTCTTCCTATGGTTCCAGGCATACATGCGGGCGAGGATCGGCAGCGCGGCATCCGGTCCCTTGGTGGCCAACACGTGCCGGGGAGACTCCGGCAGCACCAGGAGCGCCACGCTCGCCAACACCGCCGGCAGCCCCCAGAACCACATGAACACCCGCCACGGCGCTATCGTCATCCAGCCCCACTGCCACGACCACTTGCCTGGGATGATCAGCCATGCGAGACCTGATACAAAAGAAAATAATTATTTTTAACATCAGTCAGTCTTGAAGACTGTGGACAGAAATTAAAACTCAAAAACGGATGGGAAGGCGCGATAATAGTTCAAAATAAATAATCAGTAAAATAAACCCTTGTACCTTCACAATAAAATTAAAAATCGAATACAAAAAAAATGAATTAGAAAATAGATAAATAAGTAATCGTCAAAAATAAGCCCTTATATATTAACATTAAGATTCAAAATGGAGTACAAGAAAAAAAAGTACGTCGAAACTGTTCCACGTTAAAATATATATTTGTGTAAAGGTGAGTACACACTATGTTACTAACTGCCCCCAAACATAGAATCTGAAGTGGTGCTTTAAGTAAAGAGGAAAATCATTGTAAACATTTAGATTGCGATAATATTCTTAATACTCTTTAACAGTACAAATTATCTAATCATATAATAATAATATCCTGTGTCACTATTCACACACGGCCATCTGATCCCAAACTAAGCAGAGCTTGTTGCTATGGAAACCAGACTAATATGCTACATATACACACTATTTTTTTTTTTGTAAATACATACGAATTGGAGCTATTCTTTAATGTTGTATAGTTGTTAATAAATAAATTATTCCGCAAAGCAATACGACTTGAACGCCGGAGTAATGTTAAATCTACTTCGTCCTAGAAGATATGGCTTCTTGTATTGCAATATCAAAATGGCATCTCATTAGTGTATCACTTGCAACCAAGAAAACCTGCCATGTTCTTAAAAAACATATACAAATAATTTTCTAAGCCGACATTACACTATTTAGAAACCCAATCTTCCTTCAAGCATCAATCGCTCAAGCTGTACAATAGTTAAGGTTCATAAGGGTTATCACAATTCTTAGCATTATACACAACTCGACTATACGCACTACTACCGATACCGCGTTTTGATCCACAATACAAAACACCAACAACCCAGAACACACCCACAACTCTGTGATAGTCTCTCTCTTTTTAGCTGAGGTTCACCCACTGTTAGACATAGGCCTATCCCATCGATCTTCACGAAGATCGATCGCCACGAAGATCGATCTCCTACCGCACTCATCCAGTGGGCTCCCGCAACCTAGATCATCGGGGTCCGTCTTGAGGGAGGCCTACCAACGCTGCGTCGACCCGTACGTGGCCTTTCGGCCCCATCGGCCATCCCTTATGCGAGCAATGTGTCCGGCCCATTGCCGGGTTTACAACTCTTCTGGCAATGTCGTCTGCTCTGGTTCTACTGCGGATCAAAATATTCCGATACGATCTCGCATAGAAACTCCGAGCATTACCCTCTCTATGCCCTTTGAGTGACCTTGAGCCGTCTAATGGTATCCACAGCGAGGGGCCACGTGTCGATGTCATAAGTCATCACTGGCAACACACACTGGTCGAAGACTTTCGTCTTGAGACAGTGCGGTAAGTGTTGGGACGAGAAGATATCTCGAAACCTCCAGTGATTTGATACGCACCACCGCAATAATGAACGAGGTGAGGTAGCTATGTAGTACGATATTATCGCATTCAAGCGAAAAAAACAAAGTTCGTTCTTCCAATACTCAAAGACAGGGATCAGTTTTTTCCCTCGCTTCATAAATTTTAGTCACAAAGCTTTGTGCCTTTTTCAAATACTAAATTTACGAATAAAAAATGTCAACAATACGCCGTCGTGCTTACCTGGTAGTATAATAAAGGAGAAGGATATGAACGCGGACCCCCAGGCGATGGCCGCCGCGCGCCGCGACTTGACGTGCATCTCTCCCAGATACGCGTACACTGTGGCACTTGAAGCGGATACTCTAAATGAAAAATAATTATCTAAATGAAATAATCTATATAATTTAAATAAACAAACTGACTGACTGACACAGCACTACTGGGCCTAGAGACTTGAAAATTTTCACAGAGATTTCTGTAATTACGTAGGAAAACACTAAGAAAGGATTTTTCTAAAGGTCTAAAGTAGGTGATGAAAGTTTGTACGAAATATCTGTGCGAAGCCGGGGCGGGTCGCTTGTTAATAAATACATGTATTTAGATGTGGCATGGGCTTATAACTTATTAAGCGGACTTCAATTCGGACAATTACATATTAAATTGAGTTTTTAAAAATTAAATTCGGAATAATATGTATGAAATTGACAGAGCGAATAGGCTAATGCTGAATTAGTGCGTAGCGTCGTTTGATCACATCGCCACGTAACATTCATGAATTGGTAGATAGACAAATAATATTCCTAGCATAGACTCCTCGCTGATAAAAGAGCTTTCAATTGGCGAAAGAATTTTTAAAATAGGTTCAGCAGTTTTTGAGTTAAGCTAAAACAAACAATCAAATCTTTTCTCTATTTCATATATTTGTGATTCTTAGTATTGTTCAATCGATTGCTTAATACATACAGACATCCAGTCAATATCCTTAGCACGAATAGGGTCCAGACATCAGTGGCGAAGGAGGAGCCTAGTGAGAACACGACGGAGGCGAGCAAGGCGGGCGTCATCACCGCGCGCCGCCCGTACCTGTCCCCCAGGAAACCCCACAGGAACGACGTGGTCACGATACCTGGTCACAGAAAACAATGACTTTATAAAACATTAGCTATGCCCGCGACTCCGTCCGCGTGGAATAGTGACGTTGGGCATCACCACCACCACTAACTCCACCATCACCATCCCTACCAAAAATCTAACGCGGCTAAAGATGTTCACTTCAATAAACATCTAGCTGATGCTGTCCTGAAGCATGCTGCGCATGTCAATCTCGCGAACCTATAAGATTTTCCCCTACAAATGATTTACCCCTATCGTCTAACGCAGGTAAATACACTTCAATAAAGTACGCAAGCAATTTTTTTAAATTATTTTACTGCAAGCAACCTTTGTGACATTGCAGGTAGCAGGCGGCCCTTTCGATACTGCGACTCTTAATTTTTTTTACAATTTCAAGAGTTTTTAACTTTTTGCGCGGAACCCTAATTCTTTTGTTTAAATTAAATAATACAATATTACCTATCTTCCGGTAAAAGTATCATCCAAATTGGTTCAGTCCTTTCGGAGATTACCCGAAATAACCGGACAAACATTTTAAAAATTATATTTTTGTTACAAAATATACATGTGTATTGAGTATGGAAATTTTATATTGATATTACATACAGACACTTCAATTTTATTTATCTGTATAGATAACAAGTGGAAGAAAAAATAGACAGCGCAGTGTGTAGACAGAGACAGAGTTTAGTATACATACATCCGGTAGTTTTCTGTATTTAATTCAACCTGCCACAAATATCTCTCGCTTGAAAATACCATTGTAAGTTCTAATCTAATGTTTGTTTTTAAACATGAGTCGAATAGGCAATTATAATTATTTATTCTTGTTATGTCAATCGTTTTACGGTGATTATTTATATTTTATTGTTAAAATCATAATGAATACGGTCATAAATAACGCTAAATATGTTTGTTATTTACTAGTGAAGTTCATGGATAACGTTATCAGTTGATAATTACATCTCAATGTCATTAACTTTGTATAAACATGTATTGTAGTATTAGGAAAGGCTATGATGTGTTGTTATGTTTGTACGTCTATTTTAGTATAACAATTGACTTCCAGTTAGAATCTACTGTTACCTTATTAATACTAATATTGTAAAGAGAAAATATTTGATTGATTATTTGTTTAAATTAATATAAAGTTGAAAAATTTTATTGTTTTTTTTTGCATTGAATAGACTCTGAAAATACTGGATCAATTTGAAAAATTCTTTCACCATTAGAGATCCTATATTATTATTTTTTTTTATAGTGGAAGGTGACAAATGAGCACGCGCCTTCACCCGATATCAAGTGATCGTTACCCACAAGATACTTTAATGGACAGAGGATAAATAGAAAATGGTTATTTCCCTTTCCTATTCATCTCCTCCACCATCAAGTCCTCTTCAGTATTCTTTGGACAGTACCACGTTAACATCAAGAGAGGACTGGCAAAGCAAGTACCAAAATGTATGTAAAAGGGTGTGTGTGTGTAAAAGGGAACATATACACTGTACACATATATACTGTAGTTAAATGAAAATAAACTTAAAACTAAAAGAAAAGTCATCGGTTTCATATAAAACGTGAAGAAACTTTTTCCCCTACATATTACAATAATTTTCCTTTATCTGTGAGCATCCGACTGCTGAGTCTATTACCTCAGTTTAACCTTTTAGTTATTAAGCTTATTTTATAGTATAAAATAAACTCTATTGATTTATTTTTTTTGATAGTATTAAGAACTGGTTATTCCTACACAGGCTTCAGGTGACAGGAAACTATCTAACCGCAAAGGGGATGTGAGGCGTAAAAAAACCTTTCGTCGGTTTATTGTAAAACACTATTGTTTCGTTATAGATACAATAGCTACGGGTAACAAAATACAGGTTATGAAGACGGCACATATCTTCGCGTAAAAATGAATTCAGGAATACGCAAAGTAAAAGAAGGAGAAGCATTTCTTCTGACCCTGAAGCTGAGTACTAAGTAGTGGACGTAGACGTATCTCATGAACGTTGACGTTTCATGGTAGTAGAAAGTTGTTCGTAAACAAATAAACCTAAAACTCGATATCAGCGCCACCTACCGGGTCAAAGTGTGAATGAGAACACTTTATCTTTTGATGAGTAAATTAAAAGGTGTCCAATGAACTTGAAATAATATTAAACTGCTCACCAATGAAAGCGGTCGCACTGAGCATCCCCTTGTGCTCGCTGGTGAGGCCCAGCTCGCACTCGGCGGCGGTGATGACGTAGCTGATGCCCACTGACTCCATGGACACGTTCAGCAGGATCAACCCGCACGTCAATAGAACGAAGTTGTTGAACTTGCCGTGACCTGGATGCGCAAAGAGGGATATTATAGTCGGAGTATATCTGACCTAGACTCGAATCTCGGTTAGTCCTAGGGTCAAATAATAGACAAACAAAGCCTACTTCTTACATATTACAAGATTTATTAAGGTCAGAGCCAAGTAGCCAAGCGTAATGATTGTTAACAATATCCTTTCTTGGCATTCGGTTGATGACTTTCGCGAAATTATTAACAAAAAGTATACCGAGACCTTGAAATTTTAGTTCCCCTTCGTGATTTAGTTGAAATGCGTGTGGTAAAGTGCCCTGAGTGTGCCTCGACATGCCCACAATAGATTTCACGAAAATAGTAAAGCCATAATGCTTGTCGATTGGTCCCATTTTTTTTTAGTCAAGATCCGACTGGTAGTTTTTGAGTTATACTTAATAATGCATGATATGAAAAAGTTGAATGTTACTCTCTTGGCTTACGAAGGATAAAGTATAGGACTTACATCAAAATGATGTATGAAATAATTGTAGCTCTTTACATAAGCTTAATAAAAGTCCGCGATGACACATATATATATCTTCTATGTTGTCTCACGATAACCATTTTTTTATTAGGAAACATTAAACGCATACGCCAATTACTATTATTCGTGTTCAGTATGAATTCTTATCCATTTAAATGTGTTAATTATCAAGATAATTTCATGTAGATTATAATTGCCCGTTGAACTATATCATTCTGACCAATAGATTAGAAGATATCAAAAGTTTAAACTACAAAGTAAGTAAAAACTACGCGCAAGTGATTTCAAAAGCCGCGCAGTAGACGGCCGGATTTAGCGATGTGTTTATTACTATGTACTTTTGTTTATTATCTTTCTTTGATTGAAAGTTGGTTGTTATCATGTATTCCCATATAAATTTGATCAAGATCCATTGACGGTGTTCTTGTTTTGCTTTAAAACTACGTTGTATTAAGCCAATAAGGTGGCCGCGTTACTCCTCCGACTCGTTACATAAATGTGGCGTTCCGTCCTTCGTTTTTCTCATTGAAACAACGCTGCCTCACATGAGCAGCCCCTTTATTAGGTTAACCCATATCCTGACAACCAAAATCAGTTAACTAATTTTAAGCAGTTTAAGATTAAGAATTGATTCTTATGCTTAATTGCGTAAATTTATTTTATACTTTTTAATTCATTTTGTTGTTTGGGAATAGTTTTTTCGAAGTCGGTTTTGTTTTTGTTTAAAATTTTGTTTTTTAAGACACTTTTATTACCTTTGTATGTATGCTTATTTGTCCGTAACGAAATGTAATAAGAAAAATGCCATTTAGGTGCAAATTTAAATAGATACTTTATGCATGATACTAAAGGTGCGTTTTAGTTTTTATAACTATAAACCCTCGAGCTAAGTTACTCTTATAGAGGCTTAGGCTAGGCGCCCTCTGCGCCCTGTCGCCTCCAGCCCGGTGTAGCTTTAGATGCCTATTCTAGGCAAACAGTGACAAGTCGCAAAATAAATGAGTTTACAAAACGTTCAGACAGACTACAGTTCATAAAGTGTCATTTATCTACACAGAAACTACCGAAGTCAAACCGTCAAATTGTGAACCGATATTTTGCTTGCGTTATAATGTTCAAGATTGTAAGATAATTACATACACAACGATATTATAATATAAAACGTAGCATATATGCTATTAGCGAAAAGTGAAGCCTCGATACAGTCCCGATTGGGACGCTATTAAGAAAATATATATACATATAAATAATATATAAATATAAAATAACATGCTCGTTGCTTACGAGCACTCCTTATCGTGGATTTCCACTGATGTAATCGTGTCGCGATACAAGCTTTCTCTCTGAAAAATCTAAGATTGCAACATATTTTATGCCAATGTTTTCGGCAGTGGAAAC
>JWHW01005991.1:133188-157686 GCA_000931545.1 Papilio glaucus
AACATGTAACTTGCATTAAGAATAAGTCACTAATGACTCTTATGATCTCTACCAAACTCTACAGGATCACCCGCTAGACCAATCTGAAGATTTCATGAAAATTTCATCGATATCAGTCGAACCGTTTCTGAGTGTATGAGGAACATGCATACATACACATATCGCGTTTTAAAATTATTAAAGTGATGTGTGTGTGTTCCCTCTATCCTGTAAAGATCGGATCAATATAATTAGTGCTACCCAGGCGAAGCCGGGGCGGATATCTAGTCTGAAATGAAACAATTTAAGTTCTGTTCATATCGACATTACTTAGGATTGCTACTTAAAACTATAGCATCAACGTATCACGGAAGCTAAGGGTACGTCCAGACGTCTGACGAATGCGCCGCAAATGTGCAGCTCGCGAACTGTTTGCGAACTGCACGCGAGCTGCATATTTGACAATTTTTTGGTGCACCTCTATAGCTTAACTCATGCAAAGCTTTTAAAGTGCGCTCGAGCGGCACGCAAGCTGCGTGCGTGCATGCTACGTTGAGCGGACGGAGGAAGGCAAATTATAGACCACGCGCCGCTCGTACGCCGCTCGTACGCCGCTCGTAATACGATAATAGCTACCGATCGAAGCTATATACTCTCGGGCACCCTCGAATCAGAATGCTAAGCGCGTTATGAGTCACAGCCCAAGATAAGGTCCTCTCTCGGGGACCCTTGAGCGGAGTCACTCCATGGAGCGTTCGCCGAAGCGACCTAAGAGTTTGGCGGCCTACCAATCTAGTAACTCAAAGGCTTCCAGCTGCAAAACTGCAGATGCAGTTCCTCTGGTGTCCCTCAGTAGCGGGAACGCATTTGCGTTGCCGGCCTTTAAAGAAAAGATAGACTCGCTTCTAAGTCCTTCCCTAAGTCGTATTGGTTTGGAAATACCGCCGAGGACAGACCGTTCCACAGCGCGGCTGTTCGTGGCAGGAAATTTCGCGAGAACCGCACTGTGGAGGAATGCCAGCCATCCAGGTGAACGCACCCTTATATGATGCAACAACATTACAAATTCAAATTTTATCATCCACATTATGTGTTATTTTGATATCGCTATTTCGTATCTGCTTTACTCATAGCTTAATTTTTTATCTGTTCATTTTATTTCAAACTAAATATTAACTACATAATGACGTTAGTCAATATTTAATTTAAAATCAAGTCGTCAAGACACTGATGCCAAGTGTATAGCAGTAATACGATTGCAGCTCTCTTTAAGCTAATAGACTGTAGGTGGGAAACTAAACTTTCGACAACTTCTCAGCAAATTGAATATACGTAACCCGTACCATACGTGACTCGTTCAGGTGGGGGTGATGAAACTCTGCACAATACCATGCTCGTCAAATGTCCTATGGTCTGATGGAAATTTGCTTTCAATTACAAATACGACTGTGAAATAAAATCATATTACTGTTAAAGATTCATTACCTGCATTATTATCTAAAAACTCGCATGTATCACATACCAATTGTGCTAGTTTCGGGTCACTAGGTCGACCGCCTATCAAAACTATAGATATCATTTTAAATTAGGCCCTTCTTATAATTCGTCACCCACAACATTTGATACTTAAATAAATATGAGCTCACGCTTGTAACACAGAGGAGTAGGCAGAGATCATGGTTTTCAATTTGGCACGATCATGGCACACCTCTCTCGCTTCTTCGAGTTAGGTGTCTCTGGATTAGTTTTCTTCTCCGGAGTGTATAAGGTCAGTCGGAATTATTGCTTTTTATTATAAACTATTGCTTGATACGGTTGCCATTATCAAATTTAACTTTGCATTGAACTAAATACTATTGTAACGTGTCCACGAGGTTATCGCCTGTTATATAAACGAATGGATAATGTTCTTAAGGAGGTTACACATTTTGGTAAAAATTACAATGTAAAAAATATTATGTTTACACTGTCATTTCTACGGCCTTTTAAAAAATATTTTTTTTAGTCTATTAAAATGTTCTTTCGCCCGGAATTTGAACTTGGAACCGGTGGTATGTGTTTATAATGAAGACATACTAACTGCTAGGTTGCTAGGCAAAAGTAAATCAAAGTAAAATCGATAATTTATTCGATAAAAATAAATAGCAAATTGACTTCGAGAATCGAATCCATTTTGAAGTTATAATGCTGACCTAACCTTTCAACAAACACGCGGGGTATGTTTATTAATTTCTCAAGTTATAACTTTCCCAGCAAACAAACTCGCTATCTTGTCAAGGTTTAGAATTCTTTGAAATAATTATAAATGTATACTCTGGTCTTAGATATTATCTTCGCCAGATCCTGTAAACATTTCACTGTGAAAGTGAAAAACATAAGGACTCATTCACATTGAAAGCATGCGGCGCGAGAAAAAAAATACCCAACTATACAACGAAGCTTCTTTGTGTAGGCTACATACAAGTTTACATGTAAAACCAGCGATTAAAATTACCAGCTATATATATTTGCAGTATGAATTTACATGTAATGTATGAGTTTAGTGACGATCGCATATGAAACGCTAAAGAAGGAAGAACAGTAAAACAAAAATGAAAGTATACTAGCTAAAGTGAGTGGCTAGTACCTTTAAATCTACAAAGTCTTTGATATAATAAAAATTGTGATAGTAAAAATACATAAATTACATGTTGAGTGTTTAGATTGTAGACGTTGGGATTGTTTATATAAAGTCGTGCGCTTTGATAATGAGTACTAGTAATAACCCTATTATTTATTATGTTTGTAGTCTATCGACTGAAATTATTAACTACAAGAGATCTATTCTCTCCGTGTTTAATATGCGGCCGGCACATAGGAGCATACTTGCATTCTCTAACTTTTTATCCTTATCATTAGGGCCTATCTAGCATACTTCAGAGATGAGATGGTGAACGGTATTGGTTGTAAGCGTTGCCATACTGTGAGTGTGAAGTGGTCTTAACAATCAGTTGTTCATGTTATCATTCTCAAGGCCGGAACCCGTCGTGAATAATATTACATTATTAAACATGTTAGCGACAGTAGTGTGTAGAAAGTCGAGTTCGTGGTCAAAGTACGTAATTCTTGGTTACTCATAGAAGCACCCTTACCCTTAGCTTTTTAATTGTCTACTTCCTGATCAAATAATATCGTCGCCAACATATTAGGTTAGGTTATATAATATATAACTGAAAGAGGCCGCAACACCAACGTTGCACGAAATACCACGACCTCACAGAAGACAGACGTGAAGTAGAAGTATTCCGCGTTTCGCGTGATTATATTTAGGTGCCGGAGTCCTATTTCCATTTCTCTTCCCCTTCTCATAATTTTCTAAAAATTAAAGGATGGGAAGGGGAAGAAGATTTGTCGGAGGAGGGGCTGGATAGGAAAAGGGAATATCTTTTTTTGTTTATCCCTGTGTGTCCATAAAAGATCTCGCATCTGCAACTCGTCAGCTTGGCGCAGATACGTATGGGTTTGCACCTTCTGCTGTCAAAAACAATTGTAGAAGCCTCCCCTTTTATAGTTTCAGTTCTTCGTTTCCATTTTTACCGTACGTTACTCTAATGACTGACATCAACATTAGTTTAACACAGGAAGGCCTAGATAAAGATCTTACGTGCGCTCAGCTAGTGAAACTGGAAGTGGCCATTTAATGGTAGTTAAGGAAGTTCTGATTAAAAAAGCTAATTGATTTAATCGATGATTGCTGAGTGGGCGCAGGAGCGGCCGCACACCGTCCTACAGTTCTTCGACCTACGTTTTAAAATCACCGATAAAGTAGTGTTTGGGTGGCTTATTCTATTTGGATTAGTCACGTTTGGAATCCATATAAAAATCGTACAATTATACTGTAATGTGCGATTATTGGAGTTAAGATTTTTTTGTTTTTACATAAGCCTGGGGTTTGAAAATTTATGAGGAGTAAAATCCTACCAAGTTACACGAAAAGCGATACGCAAACGGATCTCAAGCGCAACCTATCTTTCGCATTCCCAACACAGTTCACTCGATGGGATGGAAACGCTTGTGTATAGCGGCTACATTTATTCAGTTTCTATCAGTTTATACTTTTTATTTTCTTTATTTTCATGGCTATGTATAACATACTATGTATTTGATTATGTATTTTGTTGAATTGTATAATTCATGTAAATAAATGTATCATGTATGCTTTTAGTAATATAAAAAATACATTTCCTCATCTACCAATCCATATATTTTATAATCGTTGGTAAGGAGTAACCAGTCGTGCACGGAGCTGACACACGCGCTTTATTCGAATGTGTTGTGTTTATACGTTGTAAGGGTAGTGACCTCTGAATCATATATTTTATAATAAACAATAAACTAATAAAAAGATATATGACTGACGTAGAATTGCTATGACTATGTTTTGAATACGTAGTGTTTTAAACGAAATCATTATACGAGGGCAAGCCAAGTATAACTTCCTGAATGAGCCAACAGTGTGAGATCTGTATACGAAACATTGAGATTCATACAAGTTTAAAGATAAAAGTCAAATCAATCTTAGGCATCATTCTTTTAAAAACAAAAAAAAATCAATTACTACAATTTACCCTTTAACTAAGTCTTGGGTGTTATTATGATGTAATTCCAAAGAATAAATAACTAATAAATATGACAATTTTATTACGAGTACCCAACGTAAGTTAGATAAGTGAATATAAATATTTATATATTAGTAATAATTCATAGTTGCGGTTTGTACGTACATTTATTTAATTGTCTTGTTATGACAGCTCACAGAGAAAAAAAAAACATGGTCATTTATGTTAATTAGACTACATTAGTATAATATATACCATAGATTTATATACAGCCAGTTCCATAAAAATTTAACATTCAATGGTGACTCGATTTTTGCCGCGAATGTATGAATAGAAATGGGGAGTATGTTTAATACATTAAAAAATACTTTCTAGTTATTGAAACTACTATTTTAGGGCTATTTAAACGGTGTTTATAAATAAATAAATAAGCAAATAATATTAATTATTTTAAATTTCAAATAACCTTTGAAAGATATAGTAAAATACAAATGTTGAATCAAACTTAAATTAAATTACAAAACCTATTTAAGAAAACACTTTTTTAATCTTTTTTTTTTATGGTAGAAGGTGGCAAACGAGCAAGCGGATCACCTGATGTTCTGTGAGCGCTACCCATAGACATCCGCAACAAGCAAATGTGTTGCGGATGCGTTGCCTACCTTTGATGGACAAAAGAGTGGATAGACAGGAAAAAGGATATTTCCTTTTCCCCGCCCCTTCTCCCCGTCCAATCCTCTTCCCGTTCCCATCCTATCCTTATAAGGAAAGGGTGGGAAGGGGAAGAGGACTGTAATTAGGCCTCCGGCACCTCACTCATCAGACGAAACGCAGAGTGATTGTTACTTCTACTTCACGCCTGTTTTCTGTGAGGTCGTGGTATTTCACCGGTCGAGCCGGCCCATTCGTGCACCAGATGTTGTTGTTGCGGGCTCTACCACTGTTATCTTTTACATCTGTTGTCTTTTATATTTCATTTTTATTTTTAGGTTAAATATAAATTTGTGATGTAGTTGACAACACTTAACGTACTGTGGCGTCGCATTGTAATTCTTAAAACCTTATATTTAGTTGTGTGTTATGCAGGATACATCATAAAATTAATTACTTACTTATAAAATGTGATGTTCTTTCTTTGAGGTATAGGTTTACACGATTTCATAGTTCCTCATTTTTTTTAATTACAAACACGGAGATTTTGTATTCGTGTCGCGGAAAACGAATGACTGAGCTGGATATTATATGGATATAAGTTTAATTTCGGGCTAAGGCTTCACTTTTGGATGCTCCATGTGGAGGTATGTAACATCTTTGATTAACGTATATAACTTAACATGTATTACAAATGTTCATAAAATTTATTACATCAATTGCGCCTGTAACTATGATTATGCCTTACCAGGTTAATAAGATTGCTATGCATAACGCACAGGCGTTTTTTTAACATTCATTGTGACAGCTATGGTTCAGAAAATAACTGAAAATCAAAATAATAAATCACGAATTGCTCTATACAGCACGCTCTATAAAAAGTTATCAATCATAAAAAAGGCATCAACAATTATCCCAATTTATGTATTCGAGTAGTTAAGAGAATTAAACTATAGATATTCATAAAGACGCCTGTAATCTGTGAATTCTCATTTTCTCTTAATCTCTTTACGCCTTTGAAGGAAAGACTTGTAGACGGATATTAGGCTTCAGCAAAGAATATATGAAAACTTAAAGTAATGTTTTTAAATCTTAGCAAATTTTATGGACTCTTCTTTCGCCGGCGCTATTTTTGTGCTGTATTTTTGGGAAGTTACCGTGGGTTTCCACTGGCATTTTATGAAAATATTTTCGGCAGTGAAAACCCACGGTTAATATGCGCTTGCTAGTTTTATTGAATTCATAATGAGTATATATAATAATAATAATAAATTGGCCTTTTTTAGAATGTTCCCCACTACAGGGCACAGGCCTCCTGTAATAGAGGCCGTAATCCACCACGCTGGTCCAGTGCAGGTTGGTGGATGTTAAATGTCTTCGAATTTAGTGGTTCTAAGACATGCCAGTTTCCTCACGATGTTTTCCTTCACCGTTTTGGAGCAGTGGTGATGGGATAAATTACACACAGTAAAGCGCCTGCCTGGGTTTGAACTAAACTAAAGCATAAACCACTGAGCCTGAATTATAAAATTGTTAAGTTGTTCTTCTATTAAATAATAGCATGTTATTGATAAATAAGACAATTACTTTTACATTTTAATATGGGTAATCACGGACGCCAGTGACATCAATTTTTAAATTTATTTCTATCTATCTACCTTATTCGTAGACCGTCTCGCCTCTGTCTTATTTCTTTGTAAACGATGCCTTTCCTTTGTTTCATCTTTATTTAATTTATATTTATCGAAGCGTGAAAGCCCAGATAAAGACTTCCATTGAATAAATTAAATCTCGAAGTTCCATTCCAGATGACGACGCCTACGTACGTAGCACAGTACAGTACAGTAAAGTTAATGTTACACCGTGTGATTTCGATTCGATTCCGAGTTGATACGACTTTATGTGATTTTGATTTTTTTAATATTAGGTACGTACTTTATGTGTCCCCTTAGGTAAACTTAGCTCTTACGTTACATAAGGTAGAAAATAATACATAATATAATTTAAAACAAAGGTAAAAAACACAGGCATACAATAAGGACGGCTGACAGAATTTGAAAACTCAAAACAGGCGCGTCACTAGTTCAAAAATAAATACACAAACAAAACAAAACCATTGACTCTTAACAATAAAATACAAAATCGAACACAAGAGAAATTAAATGAATACGTTGCAATACATATTACATCTATGTATTGCAACGTAAGATCAAAACAATTAGGACAGAATGCAGTATCCAGGTCAAGAAATGAACAAGTCTAATACTGAACGAATCAAACATTTCTGATCGCCACAGATTCTTTGTCAAGTCTGAGAATCGAACACAAGACCGGGGACACACGTACACCACGAAATATAACAGCTAATACAATAAACACAAGGTGACATGCCGCATTATATGAGATTTTTGATCTTGGTACGGCTGACCGTCAACAAGATGAAATAAGTCTATCATATATATATCATCTTTGTAAAGTTTATTTATGGGATATTCTTTGTTTTAAACTAATGAAAGCGAAGTTTGTACAATGTTAATAGAATCAAGGCTATACTATAATTATTATGTACTACCGCCAATGGGCTGATGGTTTAGGACACAGATTGCGAAACATAAGGTCGTATATTCGGATCCTTTCGACTCTGTCGTGTACAAATCTTAGAACATGTTTTGTTTTTGCAAAAGCAAAATTAACTACAGTAAAATACCTGCAAATATGTAACATTTCGATCGTTTAAATATGCTTAGAGCGCAGCAAACAAGCTCTACGAGACCTCTAAGAGTACTAGCACCGTAATTATGATGTGACTATGCCATGACAGGAGATGAGAATGGAAAGTTTGCCAATACAGACAGCATGGCTCATTACGAAATAGAGGAATTGGCAATCGACCAAAGGCCATCATGTATCTAGATATTCCTATATTTTCGTATCTGTATACCGAGAAATTATGAAAAATCTGGTAGCATGTCGGTTAATTGCCCAGAATATCCTGTCTAAAGAACCTACATCAGTGGTTTGAAAAAAGAACCTGTTCGCTTTACAGAGTTGCGGTTTAGAGAGTCCAGGTTGCCTTAATGATCGAGTTGACCTTCGAAAGAAGATGGCACTTTAAGAAGAACAACTATGTCGGTTAGAAGATCTAATAGTTACTTAGCGTTTCTTGGACTTTCTTTCACTCTCTTAAGCCAATAGTCTACTCTTAGAGGCCTCCATCATCGATAGCTACCAAAATCGTTCCTCTGCCGCCCTCACCCAGTGGACTCCTGCAACCTTAACCAGATTATCGGTCCACATTGCATTGATTTTTAGTCGAAGCAAAATTCGTATGGTATTTTCAATATACGTCTAATTTAGTAATCCATGATGTACTTTGGATCTAGAGACCTCTTAACAGCGGTAAGGCCAGCAGGATTCGTTGCATGGCTTATCTTTATCTACTGCCTTCCTTTTCTCTATATAAAGTTAGGCAACTGGAAGTCTTGGTTTTTGGTTGTAGATGGGGAGCGGTTGTCACGTAAGATCTCATATCCGGTTGCCCATTTGCCTCTTTCTAACATAAAAAGATTGGTAAAATTCGACCAGCATTTGCACTTTTCTATGTAAATTTTGAAAACAGGATTGGTTACAATTTAATGTTTGGATGACTAATTCTCTTCGAATGATAGTCGTTTAAATACTTAGGTAGTGTAATTGTGCAGGATTCGAGATGCACACTTCACATCAAAACCAGAAAAGCGATGGCTAAGAAAGATCTTAAAGAAAATATACAGCTATTCACATCCAAAATATCCAAGAGATCCATTACAGAGAGTACTAAAGGTTCCTCCACCCACAAGAGCGGATGTTTTCGGACCCAGGATCAAACCTAGTACTCTAACAACTGGGTCAAGATACCCAGAGTTAGGTGAAAAGCTGTCCTTTATACCTTTCGTCATTGTTTTTGCATCCGATTTGGCAGTGTGCAGGCAATTTCGTTTCTATTTGGCAAAACGCCACATCTAAATACGTATAACGCTTGGAAAGATCGCTTGAAGCGAATCCAATGGTCTTTTCATTGGATTACCAATAACGAATGTGTTTTGGAGGAGAGTTATGTATGCCTCACAAATCTAAAGATTTCATTACGTTACAGCGATGTAGGTACAAAGAGCGTCGCGCGTACACGCTTTTCTGATTGTAAATATGAAACGTACACTGATATATCCTAATGTAAGTAGAGAAAATAATGATTTAAATAAGACAAGCTAAGCCCCGCGGTTTCACCCGCGATTGACATTTTGTTTAATTCACAATGTCCAGCTTACGCTGAACCCTATTTAATATGATTGACAATATCTGATGTCAACTTATATTGGATTAAACATTTCTTCATTCAAACTTTCATCCACTGCTTTAGGGGATGAATTCCTTTCTGAGTGCTCGCCTATGTAAGAACAGAAATATCTGTGTAAAATTTCAAGTCTTTAGCCCCAGTAGTTCGGGCTGAGCGTTCATATATTAGTCAGTTTCTTCTTTTATATTAAGAAGGTTAAGAAATATTGCCTTTCATGTTCTGCATAAAACCACAAAAAAATTACAACGATAAGACTCATATAATTGATAAGAAAATGAAATATTTACAGTGATATTATATATGAACGCTTTTTAAAATAAAACATTTTTATTTACAAAATTATTGCCATTTTAAAATTTTTCAAAATCAATGTCTTTTATCTTGTCAGCGTTTTGATCGTTAAGTGTGCGTCGCACCGAACGTGACTTTGAAATTGCCACATTCAGCTTTATTCAGTGTTACTGCGTACATCGGGCGTGCGGGCGCGCGAGTTCTGCCATGGTGAGTGACAACACCAAGACCGAAGATCAGCTGCCGTTCGACGAGGCCCTGGAAAAGACCGGTACTTATCATACTAGAAGACCGATCCCTCTTCATAGATTGCTGGAAGTGATAATGTGGTTTCAAGTTTTAGATTTCGAGAAAAGTCAATCTTTGTGTCGGATTACATGTTGATATTTTGTCTTCTCGGAAACTTATTGTGTTTGGGTATCAAATGGGTTCTGATATTTCCTTTTACCTATACATATTGTGGGACTTTGATGATCAGGTAATATTAAATATCTACATAATACCAATGTTGCCAACTTCTGGAAAGCTACGCTCATTCTTCACTTCTTATATAATAAATAGAGAATTTCATGATATTTATGATACAGGGAACAAAAACAAAACAATCAAAGTTCAAACATACATTTTAGTTCGATCCAAAGGATTGAAATCAAGATCTATTGGTTAATGAATTTGACAAAAAAAAATTGGCTTCTAAGCTTCATTTGGAAATTAAAGAGATTTCTTCGCGAGATGCAGTAGACATACAAAAGCTTTACCTTAAAATGGGAGCTTATATTAGTTAAAATGGGATCTGCTTTATTTATTCGCCAATTTTCAAACAAAATTATTGTAACCACCTAAATCGCGATGTGAGCTGCAAATCGTTAGGTCAAAGATGTTGCAAACCTCCAGATAGGTCATCCAGGACTTAAATGTCGCCAATTGGCGACTTCGTAAAATCAAGCTCAGTCATTTGTGTCCTAGATCCTCGATACGCTGGTAAACATTCACGATAAAAATCGTGCTTCATTTTTTTAATATAGAATTTATATGGCATGCGGTATCTGGAAGAACATATATGAATCTATGTAAGGTGTTAGTGATTTATGAGGTTTTAGATTACTATGCCCATAAAATTAGCAAATTTAATTTGAAAAATGATAGATGGTACCATAAAAATTGTTAGATAAAATCCTAAAATAAAGTGTATTTTATTACATGAGGGCCATTTCAAGTTTTTATCGGCAACCCAAAATAAATATGGATTCCAAAGCCTTGACTATAAATACGTGATTCCATCCCATGTAAGCTTATATAACTTGTCCGTTATTAAATGCTAACACTAATTGCTTAGGGGAGTAATTATATATATTTATTACATTTATTACTATGTAAATTCTATCATAACATAGTAGGACTCATTATTAATGTTAAACCAGTGCGTCTTCTTTCGACCACATCACAGCTTGACATAAGGTGACATCGTGGACAAGCGCTAGTTTATTCAATATGCAAAAAACATATGTGTGTATTTATGTATGCAGGTAAAAAGTTACACTTCTTTAGCGTAACAAAACAAGGATAAGTCAGAATTTTATCCCGTGTTCAAGTTAATCTTTGTTTAAACTAGCAAGCCCAGCTTCACACGGGTAGTTTCTCCATGCAAACGTTCATCCCCCTACTTAAGCCGCGTTATCGCGCCAACCGACACTGACAATTATGCCAAAAGTGCTAAGGTAAAATAAAGAATTAGCGAAATAGGTCCAGCCGTTCACCCAAGATGCCGTAACAAAGGATATAGGGATTCATTTTTATATATTATATATGTGGATGTCAAAAAGTTGTTATTGGTTACCATGGCAACACCATTTGGTGCCGCTTCTAGGTGTCGCGCATCGTAAGAATTCCCTCTCGCCGTATTTCTCAAACGCACCGAAAGAAGTATAACTTCAAGAAATAGAAAAATAATTGATTTGTTGTATAATTCGTACAATATGGTGTTAATTATGAACAGAACATAATTATAACCATAACTATAACACAATTATAGAACTGCACCACTTGTTTTGACTGATTAAAGCCTTTGTTCGATGTCCAATTAAATTAAATTGTTTGTTTTATCAAGACTTTATACCTGTACAAACATTGTGACGAAGTGCGATCCAAGACAAATTTTAATTATTTTTAAATAGGTTAGTAATAAACCTGAAATATCATAATGAACTAATCCAAATCTGCTTGTGATATATGTTTTTGTCGCAAAAAGGCATATCTACTCCATCGTCGTAAAATGTATCATCTTATATTCTACTAGGTTTATATGCATAATAGACAAATAATTAAAAAAAAAATATTATTCACAAATTTTTGAAGAGACTCGTATTGAAAATATTGAAGATTTCTGTTTGGAAACTAGGAAAAATCCTGTTGCGTTCAACTTAATATGTATTTTTATTGTGTAGACTGTCGGATCATTGAACAATCAACTAAAATTATAAATTAAAACAATATATTGACGACAAACATATCTGCTTACTCAGTATTACTTAGGAATAATTTAATATTGCATAATGTGTGCTTTTAATTAATTAATTTACATTACACTACTATTAAATATATCCTGTACATACAATATTTTTTTGTATTTACACGAATATTACACACTACATGGTCATGAATGGGGCTGAGTGCTGTAAAGTACTAGAAACGTAGGGAACAAAGTCATTAGTCATTGAGATATTAAATAAACGCGATTAAATCCGTGAAATAAGTCTAGTTTCATTATCACTGTAACGTTAAAATAAATATGCACTCAAGTGACCCAGGGAAGTAGACAGAGTACGGATTTTTATTTGGACGGCCGTCGCGCCTCTCACCCTTCTTCCACATTCGCACATACATGCTGTGTATCTTCTTCCTTTACTTCATCATCAACCTGATCGGTAACAGTTTATCAATTCCTTACACTTTAGCAACGTATTTTAGAAGTAAAGTATTTAAAATGTTCTCTGTATCGATTGATACCATACGCCTAAACCACCAGTCCTAACACTATGTATTGTGAACATTTTATTTTCACTTCTGTTTTTATTATAACGATCGTTCTATTGTTCTACGACGGTAATGGTCTGTTGTTTTACATACAGCTGAAGGATTGTCATTTTCCTGTACTTGTGGTTACTACATCTGACATGTTTTTACAAGCTCTCTGATTTTTAGTATACCAGTGATGTAAGGAGAGATTAAGGATTTTCATTTATCAGGGTCCTAACCCACCTCTCTGGCTTCTTCTACATCCATAGACACATACATGCTCGTCGGTTACTCCCGCCTCCGCCGCCGGTCGGTATACGCCTAGGCAACGCAAATTTCTCTTGCCAATCTAATTTCATTCATCCTCGCAACATTCCCGAACCACCACAGCGTACCTTTCTCAATTTAATGGCAACCGATAATGTAAATTAAGGTTTTATTATTTTATATAATTTCCTTTCCCACGGGAACAGTTTATTTTCGGGATAAAAGGTACCGTATGTTATTTTCTGGACCCTTATGATGATTGCTTGAGTTGTTGACGAGTTTGGACCCCCCGCCCCTCAATACCCATGATAAATTTATGTTATTATAATTGTAAAAGCTGAACTTCAATATTACAGTGTAAGTCAAATAAAAAATCAAATCAAATCTCTCTAACTGTACAAAATGTTTTAACATTATCATAGTTGAAATACCTCGTGCGCTCGCTTGTGGACGTAAAGTGAATTCTTACAATAATGAACATTCAATACAAACATAGACGGCCGCTGTGAATGCGCTGCCATTGATACATGTAATAAACTACGCTGATTTCATTTGAAAATATTGCTTCTATGGCTGCCCCAAGTAATATGGCGGAGTGATGTGCATCAGGATAATTCTGGTATTTCTTTCAACTACTTATTCTACTATTGAGTAGAGACATATCTAAGATGTTTATATTTATTATGATTGAGTTATGTTTGAGAGTTGAGAAATGTTTCACAATTTTCCGGTGCCGGATTCGAACCCACGTACTTATGTTTATCATTCCTGATATAGCTGTTGTACCGATTCAATGGAATTGAGCCATTCGCGATAAAATAAAAAAGAAATAGAAGGTTTTCGATAATCTTTTCCGCAAATGTATTTTATTAAATTCATAACACCGATAGCTTTTCTACCAACAGTCCGATACCATTAGCAAGCCCTTATGAATAAAGTACTACCATTTTTATAACTACGATAACTGAATTAGCACTACGTTAAATAACATATTTGAGGGCCAGATAAAAGTTTCACTCGTTTGGTTCCTTCTTCCGTATAAATTGATCTAACGAACAATACGATTGAAAGTCCCTCAAGAAGAGAACGAATTCTTTACTTTAAGTCCGGTATCAATTCTTCTGATTTTGGTGATATTCGTGGGAGTCGATAATCACTTAATCGTAGGCGACCAGCTGCTCGCTTGCCCATTATCCAAAAAAGTCTGTCTTTGTTAATTGACATTTTTGTCATGTATCAGGAAATGGTATATACAACATGCTGCTGGCGGCGACGTGCGCGCTGTCGCTGCTGGCGATCGGCGCCGATCTCTTCGGCTTCAGCCTGGTTGTGGCGGCCGCCTGCGATCTGCAACTCACGGTTGCGCAGAAGGGCGTGCTCACCTCCACACCTTTCATTGGTGAGTGATAGAAACATTCGATTTCAATCCACAGGAAGCGCTGCTTGTTCTAGTAGGCTCAAGGCACCAGTGTGTCCCTTAGGAGATCTCGGAGCAGCTCCTCTTCCATTCGAGGATGGGACATAAGCTAATACGACATTTTTCCCTCAATAGAATAATTGTAGAAGAAGTGATGACTTAAAATTGTTCTTCCAGGTATTCTCCTGGTGTCGTACATCTGGGGCTACGTGTCGGACACCAAGGGCCGCAGGTTCACGTTGCTGTTGTCGTTGACCTTCGGCTTCATCCTGTCCAGCATATGCAGCTTGTCAATAGAATGGATCTCACTAGGTGTCTTAAAGTTCTTCTCAGTTTGCTTGTGAGTATTCATGTTGTGTGTTGTACAGTCGAAAAAAGATCGGGGGGGTCTGTAATATCATTTTAAGACTTGTACAGTTTTTTTCATATGCGTATTCAAAGTCAAAAGTACCATACAATTCAGTCTTACTCAATTTCTGCAAGTGTATATTTAACGCGAATCTAGATAATTTTATTATGGAAAAGTTAGTGGCAGTGAAAGAAATCTGTGATATCAGCTTGCCCCTCTTGGGAAAACTAGAAACCGTAGGTGCCTGTTGGAAATAAATATGTTTTTGAATTGTTTGATTTATAAAAAAGAGTTATAGACCAAAGCAAATCAAAATTAGAACATAATTCTAGGCGTAATTTAAACAATTAACTCGGGGTCTCTGTTATTGTGAATGTTGAAAACAAAAACAAAATCATTGTCCCTGCGACACTACTACTGTGCTATTGCCACAAGGAATGTAAGGGCTCCTTCACACGATATTATGCGATAGCAAAATAGACATGTGAAATATTATGCGAAGACTGATTATATAATTAAGATACGATACGAGGTGTCTTTTCTTTACAAAAGGTTATTAACGTACCTTATTTTGAAGTTAAACTTGGACAAAGTAATGATAGTACAACCTTGGACAGCATAGCCTTTTTTTCAAATCGGTCCAGTAGTTTCATAGCAGAACGATCAAACATTTCCGCTTTAGATTATTAGTTCAAAAGATATATTTTTATTGAAATTATTCCGTAAAGCAGCACTAAAAGTTACATTTAAACATTGATGCTAGCAATTAAATTATGAGCTACACGATATGTCTGCAGAGGTCCTTAGGGACAGTTCGTTTATTTTCATTAAACTCGTTAAAGACAATGTAGTGCACAAGACGACAGCCTAGTATTTTTCCTCTCTTTAATTAATTCAATACATTTTCATTGTGTTCCCGAATTTGGTAACGCAGTTTAATTTGACTCGGGGTATATGTACTATACTCGTAATGAGCTCCATATTCGTTGACTTACTGACATTTATCGACCTTCTTATTTGGATTGTTATCCCAAAGATTATGATTATTTTGTGATCGTATTGCTATTCCTTGTATGAATGTATAGTTATGTAATCCGTACCTTTCATACTCTTGACGAATAATTCTTCAATCTTGTTTCACACTGCTTTTTGTCGTTTGAAGGCCATGGGGGCCTGAAAAGCAAATGGTTTTCCCAGCCCCCACCGGTGGATCTGGTCTTAGGTCCAGCCACCGACAGCAAAACGGCTGCAAGGGGTATTATAATCCCTTTTCCTTAGCAGCCCCACTACCATCTCATCCGTGTTGCGACCTCGCTGATTCACGGTGCATGGGGAGAGTGGCGCACCGCAATACCAACAATCCTCTCCCTCCGCGACTCCATTGCAACTATGAAGACGAGGGATAGCGGTCCCTCGACCCCCGCAGACCACCAGTTCGCCTCTAAAATGGACTTAAACGAGTCCACTTACAGCGGCTGCCTCTGACCGGGTCTGTACTCACCGTGGCGGTGAACCCGTGGTAACGACCATAGCAAGGACGAACCCGGTCGGGGGGAAAAAATAAATTTAAAACCTACTTATCTACTGCAAGCCTTCACGAACTAGCATTAAGTACCACTAAGTAATGTATTAAGTCCCAAATGTGACTTAGGAATCTAAATTCATTGAAGAGAACTGTACGATAATTGAGTCCATAACTTATAATAGTATAACTTTGACGTTCAGAAACCAGCTGTGGTAACTTCGTGAGTTATTTAGTAAATTAAATATTAGATATCAACGACGTTAATAATCCCTGTGCATAAGCTGCAACAATATTTTCCCCATAAAATGTAAAACCATAATAAGTTGTTAACCATGAGTTAACTTGTTTTCTTTTATACCGATGACTAACAATCAATTAAATAATGACCTTACTTCTGTATGTAGCATCAAAATACATACTATATGACAAGTAATTAATGTGGTTTAGTAAAAAGATGTCCTAGAGAATGCCGTCTAGGATACACTGGGCTACGGGCGTGAGAGAATATTTATCTTATAGCCTTTAACCATCTCCGGATGATCCCGCTTCGATTAGTCACAGTCTTTACTTATACAAATCATAACTACAGAAACTCGTTCAGTTCCTCTGGTGTTGCAGATGTGTGATCACTATTAGGCGACCCACAGCTTGCTTGTACGCATATGCTATGAAAAAACTGTTATAATTCCAGCTCGTGCGCGGCAAACTCGGTGTCGTACACCCTGTTGGGGGAGTCGTGCGTGCGGCGAGTGCGGAACAAGTACATGGTTATGATGACTTGCTTCATTCTCTTATCGCCCGCATTTGCAGCCAGTGAGTTCTAATTTGATTCTTTTATACTTAAAAATAATAATAAATCAGCCTTTTAGTATATTTCCCCATTGGACGGACAAAGTCCTCCACTCCGAGAGAGGAAGGCCTTTGTCCCTGCAGTTCGATTATAGGTAACATTGCGTCAAAAAGTTGTTATTTACAAACCCATTACCATGGCAACCGATATTGTAAATTAAGGTTTTATGAACTTCGGAAAAAGTTTTATTTTCTGGATAAAATGTAAATACTCGTACATCATGTCATTTTCTGTACCCATGACAATGTGTAGGCACAATTTCATGGTGATCAGTTCAGTGGCTAAGGAGTTAAAGCGTAAAAAACAAACAACCCAAATTCGCATTTCTGATATAAGTTTGGATGACAGGCAGTGAACCAATTGCCTTTTTCATGTCTGTAACCCATAGTATTCCAATTATTTACAGTTCTAACTTATCCAATATTGAAGCTCGACTTCGAAGCGCCGGTGCCGTGGCTGGGCATCGTCTTCAGACCCTGGCGGCTGCTGAACATCATCCTCGCCATACCCTCGGGGCTGGGTGCGGTCGCCATATACTTTTTCCACGAATCTCCCAAATTCCTGGCCAACTGCGGGAGAAGAGAGGAAGCTCTCGAAGTCATGAGGTCCATTTACGCTGTCAATCATTCTTGCACTAAGGAGGAATTTGGGGTAAGATTCAGAGACATTTTTACGTAGTTTTTTAGTATTTTTGTTTTTGAATGTCACATGTTTTTTCCTAGTAACATTCTATGGGATCGGATTTATATTTACACTGACCAGTATGTAATCTGCCTTCAAGGACAAAGACGGAATGGTAAAGAAAAAATAAGGGAAGAATACGTATTTTTGTGCAATGCGCCAATAACTGGCAATCCTATCAAAATACCCTGCGGGAGACGCTATCTTAGAACGTCACCGTTACCGTGTATGATTGTAATAAATTCAGATCATACACAATCTGCTATTTCTCTTGGTCTAGGGAGGACGAAAGCCGGGGCACAAGCCAAGCTATCGACTTCAAGGGTTCTTATCCCATTCATGAAAATGTAAGCGTTTTAAAGGTCTCTCAAGCGATGAAGGATGCCACTATCGAGTTTCAAAAATCGTGGTATGCGAAATATTCGCGAGGGTTATCCTTTTAAATACAATTTCAGATCACATCTTTCACAATGACGGAGAATGCAAAGAAGGAACAAGCGCTGTTCCGAGCCATGTACGAGCAGAGCGCCCCGCTCTTTCGCCCACCGTACTTGTGGAAGACTTTGCAACTGTATTTCATTGTCGCTGTTGTTTTTATTACGTAAGTACGGTCCGACATGTCTCACACATATATGGAGACACCAATGGCATCTGCTTATACGTATTTTTATAGAAGGAGGTAGCAAACGAGTAAGCGGTTTAACTAATATCAAGTGACCGATACCCTTAGGCATCTGCAACAAGCTAACGAGTTGCAAATACGTTGCCTACCTTTAAGGGGATAGACAAAAAAGATGATTTCCCTTTTCTATCTTACCCCTCCCCGTCAAATCCTCTACCCTTCCTTCTCTTATTGGAAAATGATAGGAAGGGAAAAGGACTAGGATGTTGTTGCGCGTGCTAAGCCAGCAATTCGACAACAGATGTTGTTGCGCGTGCTAAGCCGGTAATTCGACAACAGATGTTGTTGCGCGTGCTACCATTGTTAAAAATCTTAGTCGAGCCTTTTAGAATCCTTAAATCATCTGTATAATTGCCAATAATCAAAGAAGATGAGTAACTGTGAGGCAAATTACATGAAAATTATAGTGTTTTTTAATTAATGTAAATATATACACCATTACAAGTTACTATTAACTTAATAAGTATAAAATTACGTATGCTTATGTAACTTTACTGTCCATCGTATGCACATCTAAGTTGTTTTTAAAACAATTCTCAGTTATAACCTGTCATTCATTACCACGTCACCACTTAAGATCAGTTGGGATTGTGGTCAAGCGCTAGTTTATTCTTCATAAAAAAAAAAAATTATCTCAAACACAAATTGCGTATATTATTTTTATGTTAGACTAAAAACATTTATTTTTCATGTAAAAAGTACATAAGGTAACAAAGATATATCTTATATTATTTATAAATCAATCAACTTTGCGTTATGATTTTTATGTTAGACTAAAAACATTTATTTTTCATGTAAAAAGTACATAAGGTAACAAAGATATATCTTATATTATTTATAAATCAATCAACTTTGCGTTATGATTTTTCTAAAATGTAGATGTTAATTTAAGATTTTACAATTAAATATTTTATATCTAAACATACAAGTACATACATACACGCGGTGGAATAATTTGTTTTCAGAAACAACAGCTTTCTCGTGTGGCTGCCACATATATTGAACCTGATCAGGATATCTCTGCAGACCCATTCGGCTTCCGGCAACGTGTGCGACCTCATATCGGGAGACAACACGCCTCTGCCTGTCAACAGTACCACCAATGGAACTGACGATTTTAGTAAAATTGTAAGACAACGTTTGAATTAAATAGATTCTAGGTATTAAATAGATTGCAACTACGCCCTTCTTTAGTATATCAGTAATCTGATCGATATAAGTTCCCTTCCAACGCTGCCGCTCACTTTTGCAACATTAATTTGTTTCATTACTCTCTCTTTTCATTCATGCTTTGAACGTGCTAATGCAGTGGCTAAGTGTGATGATATGAAGGATAGAGCCGATTAAATGTTCATATATTTAATTATGACATGCCAATATTTTTGTATTGGTACAATATTTATTATTGCGTCCACAAGTTGATGTGCAACAAATTCAAACACTAGGCTATTTTTTTTAATAGAATTAGGTTGCAACCGATCAAGCGGTTTACCCGTTACTTAGTGACCGCTACCCATAGGCATCTGCAACAAGCTAATGTGTTGCAGATGCGTTGCCTATCTTTCATGGATAGCGGAGGGAACAAGACTTCGACAACTCTAAGCCTATTATTTTCCAGTCACCAGACACGTGTGTTGGAACAATTGAAGAGAACGTCATCATCACGCTGATGCTATCTCAGACGGTGTTCGCGTTCCTGAACTTCGTGATCTCCTACCTGCCCAACCACAGACGTAAGCTGATGATCGGCATCTTATGCCTGTCCACCCTCAGCGGGCTCTGCGTGAGCGTGGTCCCCGAGCCGATCTCCAGCGTGGTACTCTTCATGATGTTCACGTCTACTTGCTTAGGAATGGGTATTCTGGCGTCGTACTTCGTGGATCAGTATCCTACTACTTATAGGTAAGTAATCAAAAATTCTTATTTATTTCAAAGTCAATCAGAGACAGAAATCATTATCTACTTAGTCAATTTTCTCACAAATGTGGAAACTGTGGTTTGTGCGACAAGCAGAATGGTTTTTTTATGATATTACATTTAAACAGTATTCATGCCCATGGCTTAGCTCCAAGTAGTCTTATAAGAAGTCTAGAGTCTCCACCAGTTGCTTTTTATGACAAGGGGGAGCGCCACGCTGGCCACTATAATATAGTGTGCCACGTGGGATGAGAATGCAGGTAGAACAACAAAAGCGAAAGTCATGAGTTACGATCCAAAACAAAGACGAAACGAGGCGTATCATCATCGTCATTTCAATAGTCATTCCTTTCTTGCTCATGTTCATTCACTGAAACCATCCATATTTTCTTAGGTCTACACCCACCGACATATACCCACTACCTTCATATCTAAATCTCTTCTTGCTACATGCAATTCTTCCTCCTCATAAGCCCATACCACGTTAACCTTTAGCACTTTTATCTTTCGCTGGTGATGCTCTCAGGTTTCTTAATATAAAAAAGTAATATACTAATATAAATTTAGCTCTGACTTTAATCTTACTTTCAGAGGCATGGTGTCGAGTCTATCTATCATGGTGGGTCGGAGCAGTTCTTTTGTGGGTATCAATCTAGTCGGCAACGTTATCTTTAACCATTGCCGGATCACCTTCAACCTGTGGTCATTGCTTGTTTTGTGTAAGTATTAAAAATTTACTCTTCTATCTAAAAAGGTAATTAGAAGATAAAATATTCTGACGGCACTGCCAGCAACGAAGACATTGGTACGTCAAATCGTCCTGTGGCCACGAGTGTAGAGTACTCAAAATGAATAAGAATACTCATAATGAATACGAATACTCATAATGAAAACGAATACTCAAAATGAATAAGAATACTCAAAATTAATAAGAATAAGATAAAATTCGTAAATTTAATTTAAACTCATTTTTTAAACAATAAGAAGATTTATTATAATTAATAATAGCACACATTTTCAATTACAGGCAGTGTGATTGCTGCGTGGTTCCTACCACCGGACAAACCTTCGGAGCCTGCAGACAAATCGACAAAGCTTTAACTAGTAGCCCAAGTATTTATCTGTGATTTATAAATAGTAATAAATAAGACTATTATAAAAATATATGGCCTTTATTTATACATCTTTTATTAAACGCTAAATATTACAATATGTGATTAAAATGTATGTGATACATTAATGTTTTTATTGTATCAATATGTGATACATGTGCTGCCATCTAGTATAGTCAAAGTGTCATTTCTGTTTTGTATGAGACAAGTCAATTTCAAAAAGGTAGTAAAAGAAGTTAGTTTTCGCTTGCTAACGGCGTTTTTATTTTAATAAATTTGTTTGTAACCGCTTAAAAAATCTTCTACTTTATTAATGGTATTCCATTATTTTATAGCAATAATTTAACACAAATCTTGATGTAACACCAATTATTTGTATATAAAATAGATAGATCTCTTTATATATATTTTATAATTGTATGTATTAACAATGTGTATAAAATATATCTTCGTAAATTTTGTACATAACATTCATTTTTTTTCCTGGACATACAAATTGTCTATATCTATTTCTAAAATATACATTTTGTAGACATGTTTTCCAATGTCCACAATTTTTTTTAAAATAAATAAACATTATTTAACCCAAAGGCTTAGAATAAAAGATTAGGATTAAGGATAAAATAGTAAAGTATTCAGGTTTTTACTTATATGAATATAGTACAAGCTAAAGATATGTCTAAAAGTTCTTTTAAGAGATCACAGAAGGCTTTTTCGCCCAACGCGAACTAAAATAGGTCTATGAAATATAGGAATGTTTGACTATTCAATAGAAATTTACTTCTTTACTACATTTCAAAATATTAAATTCTAATTTAAATTTAACAAGCACCTGACGAACCATCTTAACATGCATAAATATTATTTTTCAACTTGCCATTAATCATCAAAAAGAGACATCTAGCGATAATATGAGTTATACATTTAGTTGCATAAAGCTACTAATAGATGGCGCTATTCTACATTTCCGTCACGTAAACATCAGTAAAAAATATACAAATAAAAAAATAATTCACATATACTATTATAGTATACAAACTGCTGATTAGATAGAAATGTATAATTAATTATGTTTCTTTGTATAAATAAAAGTAAATTTCGGTATAAAATATTTGTTGATTCATTCTCGGTCTTAATTTATCAAATTGTATATTTATTACGTAGTATTAACAATACTAAAGTAAGATACAAATATAATCTAACATTTTCTAAGCGTTTCTATTCAAATCGCAGTTTAATAATTAACTAATATAATAATTTACTAATGTATCTAATTTTCATAATTTTCACACATCGTAGCGTTCAAGTAAGGCACATGAAATAACCACTAAGTAAGTCTTTTGACTTAGTCTATTCACTTTCTAATAGTACATTACTTATTTAACAGAACGTAAGCCTACGTATAAAATTATAGTGCTGCGCCAATTGTTTAAACAAATTAACTAACGAACATTTATCTTATGATAAATGTCTAAGTTCTATCCCAAATGAAAGCCTAAACAATGTAAACACATCAATTTTTTACGTTAAAATTCGTTAATTCCAGAATAATTTCGGAAACCAACTTTTTCTCACATAACAACAAACATTAGCTTTCCATATTATACAATTTCACTTCACTTTATCTCACAATTTCCACAAAATTACATTTCCGATGAAAGTATAAAAAGTGTAATGGCCGCCATGTATGGTAACTGTCGTCTGTTTGAAACTTGACATCTTTATTTGGAACAAACTATATTTTAGAAATAACATTGTGAATACAAGGCTACTCCTAAGCCAACACGAAACTACAACAACTTAAGAAATATTCAGCGTATTTATTATTCTATTCAATGGTCAAAACCATAAATTGTCAACACTACACCATAAATCTTCACTTCTTCACTTGTGTTCCTCAATCTACTAATTCTACTACATATGAGTGGAGATAAATCTGTCGAATCCCGTGTACTTTTCACTCTCCTGTTCAGTCTTTTCTTCTGGCGCTCCGTTGTCATTGTGTTCATCCAGTTTTATCATCATGATTGCACCAATTGAAACTGTAAGAATATATATTATGGTAAGATCAAATAACCAGTTGTCTTGTCCAGTACTGATTCAGTCGCAACAGCTGAGGAATTTTAGTCAGTAAATTTTGTCAGTTTGGAAGAGTTGTAACACAACATTAACATTTATAGCGGGAATGGGCTGGCTCTACCGGTGAAATACCACGACTTTACAGAAGACAGGCGTGAAGTAGAAGTACTCTGCGTTTCTATTCATCTTCCTCTTAAGACAAGCATGCGAAGGGGAACAGGATTTCAGGAGGGAATGGAGTGAAAAAGGAAATATCCTTTCTTTTCGGGTAACGATCACTTGATAACCGCTTGCTCGTTTGCCGACATCTTCTATAAAAACGCAGTATTTTACACAATAGTATACTACCACATTCCTAATAGACTTCCCTCTAACGATGCGATAATTTCGGTCAGCACAGGCAATATTCTAACAGAAATTTGCTTTCCATGGCAAATAGCAGCCTGGTTTTGATTCCTGTCCACTTTATATACTTATTTGAACTAAATTAGAACATTGGAAGTGATTTGATGAAGCGTCGGTCTAAGAAACAATCCGACCTTCATGGATCGACACAATGAACTGTCCCTTTCTGCCATACAGTGGTCCTAATGGCCGCCCGTTATCCAAACACTTAAGGTATAGTAAATGTATCATACTGACTTGTTAGCAAAGCAGCTACTGAGATGAATGGCGCGGGGCAGGAGTAATCCAGGAGCACGCCGACTGCCAGGTTGGAGGCCACGCCCCCTGCCCTACCCCACCATGCG
>JWHW01005991.1:178191-191718 GCA_000931545.1 Papilio glaucus
CAGATATACTTGATTCAATATTCCGACACTCGTATGTAAATTATTAAAAAAGAACTAAGTTTGTTTTTTTATTATCAAACAGTTACTGATCAGTGTTCACGTTTTCTTTATTTTAAAAATAAAACTTCTTTGTGTCTGCTCTCTCTTACATAGACATTTATGTCTATAGTTTGTTCAACATCAAGATAGAATTATTGTAAGCAATTAAACGTCACCTACCATACGTAGTGGCCATTACTCTTTTTATACTTTCATCGGAAATGTTGTAATTTTGTGGAAGTCTTGGGATAAAGTGTAGTGAAATTGTATAATATGCATGCCTAATGTTATAAGGTAATTTGAGAAAAAATATTTTTGAAAATAATTTGGAATTTATGAATACTATTTGTTTACAAAAATTGCATTTTCATGTGGAACAAACTATACAATACGTAAAGCGAAAAGTTCGACAACGAACCCCTACACGGTACCCTATTACTAAGACTCCGCTGTCCGTCTATCTGTCTGTCCGTCCGTCACCAGGCTCGTGAACCGGGATTATAAGACAGTTGAAATTTTCACAGATGATGTCGCTATAATAACAAATACTAAAAAACAGAATGTAATAAATATTTAAGTCGGCTCCCATAAAACAAAAGTGATTTTTTTGCGGTTTCTACGAATAATGTACGGAATCCTTCGTGCGCGAGTCCGACTCGCAATTGGCCGGTTTTTTAAGAATATTGTGAGCACGGAGGTATGTCAAAGATTTTAAATATTAAATTTCTGTGGAAAAGAAGCGGAAAAGGTATTTTTGTAAACATTTGTTACAAAATACACTAAATTAAATTAAATAAATCATTCATATTTTAAGTTCATGAAAGAAAATTAATGGAAGGCATTTAGAGGAATTTCGACCAGCGTCGTTCACCACTTTTTATAATTAAAAAAACTAAAAAACCCGACTGATTGTTTAATTAGTAATGTCGTCATAATACGGTCTATTACCTATCACATTCCGGAGAAGAATGACACCTCAATCTGCAAAATAGATCCAACCTTTTAGGTTAGAATTTACCCGCCTTTTGAATGAGTCGGGTGAAAAGCCAACTAAACGTTAATTTCTTGTAACAATACACACTCGGTGTTAACCTTTAAATAATATTTTAAATCGTAACAATCACACGTCCATTGTTATTGTCCCACTTTCTGTTTTTGATACATGCTTATGTTTTTCATTTGTTTATTTATTTTAGCGAGTTGGAATGTGTTAAAGAATACAAATCCGACAAACTACAATGTGTTTACGTGCTCACTTTTACGCATTGAAGAAAACAAAGTAAACATAATAAACAAAATGTTTATGAAGTGAACATTTCTTTAACCGCGTTAGACTATATTTGGTAGGGGAAATAAAAGTTCGCGTGAACTTGTAAAACATGCGTCTTCAACAAGCTTATTTGAATTTGGAACAGTTTCGACGAACTTCTTTTCATTTATTTTTCTTGTATTCAATTTTGAATTTTATTGTTAAGAGATAAGGGTTTATTTTTGAGCTATTGTCGCGCCCTCCCTATTTTTAGTTTTAATTTCTGGCAGCAGTCCGTATGACAGCCTGTGTTTTTTTTATTGAGAATATAACAAACGACGTAACGTTTAGTTGTGTTAATTATTTTGCAAAAAGTATATTATCATTATCATCAATGAAGAAAAAGTAAATTATTTAAGTATACATTTTTAGTAGTATTTTTATTAGTACTAATAAATTTGCACTTGTACCATAAATAAATAAAGTTTATAGACTTGAAATATAATATTTTTCAAATTACAGGTACGGACTGTGAAACATTAGTTTGTGGGTTCATATCCGCCATTTCTACTAGCAACACAACTTATTTGAAAGATTGCTTAAAACAAAAGTAAATTGTTTACTTTCTACTAATATTTTACACTAAAAAAGTTACAAATGTGTCTTACATTGGTTGTCATAAACTACAAATCCACAAAGATTTGGAATACTTCCATTTTTGCGTTTTTATTCGCATGTCGTTAGTTCTTTTATTAGCATTTAATAGAATAAATGCCATACATGTCTGTGACAAAAATGCCATAAAATGTTACGTCAATTGACCATCAACGCTGTTTTGTTCAAATGTGTTTAGACTTAGATCAAGGAGATTGTCATTCATTCAAAAACAATTCATACACATTTCTCATTCATTTATTGAATCTTTGATCATTTATTGTAACGGTTTATTCCGACCTTTTATAGAGTTTTTTTTTTTAATTATGGAATAAGGCGACAAACTAGCAAGCCCCAAGATTTTGCCCCCACGTGACCGCGACCTTAGAGAATGTTAATGTATGATATGACAATAAAATCTTTTTGACATTTTGCTCCATTACATGACATACGTTACCATGACAACCAATAACAACTTTTTGACATTTACCTATAATTCCAAGTTGTTATCTGTAAATCCAGTTTTAAATTTCCAGAGGGAAATACAAGAAGGATACACCAATACGTGAGCCAACTAGAAAATCTTCGTCTTAAAATCGTTTACCAAAATTTAATTCAGAAAACAGTATGAATATTAGTTTCGTTCGCGTTATAATTTGAAAGCCGTTGATAATTTATTTCCCGTGAAATTTACTTGTGCGTTTGAAAATGACCACGTTTATGTACATAGGTTTCGTGGTTTTTATCGCGTTCTATAAGCGGCTCGATAACGACGCTTTGTGCCGCAATCGGCTCGCCAGTATGCCACTGACGTAACGTAAAGGGTGTTTTATATTTCCAACAAAACTTACCTCTATCTTGCATAAAACCATCCTTTCCCATTCTTGTTCAAACGTGTTCGTAGACATACAGATATTTATAAGCCTTTAAACACAGAGACATACAAAATAAAATCCATAACAGAACACATTCTGGAGCAGATCATGTTATCAGATAGGCCTAAAAACACGCGAACGTATAAATGACGAAGAAAGACGCATTGTCTAAATATAAGGAAAAGCGTAGGCATCTACGAAGTTGATATCTGACAGCACTCTGGGTATAAATGTGTGTTCCTCTACAATAAATAAACACCAAAGCAAATAAAAAAATATTGTGTCACGATGTTTTTTATTTTTTATTTATTTAGGAAACAAACAGTCGTTTAAATATACAAGTATTAAATGTAGACTTGGAGTTCCGTTAATTTGTTCCATAATGAGTCACAAACAAGAAAAAAAAGGCTAAAACTAAATCGAAAATTATAATTAATAATAAAGAATAATTTCTTACTTTGCTTTGATTTTTTTTCTTATACCATTCTAAATTATCATTAAAAATATCAATATCTACAATTGTTTTATTATATACATCAACATTACGTTAAAAAAAAATTTAAAACTAAATGCTGATTTATACAAAGGAACTACGAATACATTTCTAGTGCGCGAGCTGTGCTTTTTTTTTCTAATTTAATCTGTGCCAAAAAATTTAAAAAAAAATCCGAAAGTACTAACCCGATCGTAGTCAAATTTATTCATTATATGTAAGTTGGTATAAGATATACTTATCTCGACTTTCTTTCTTTAGTGCTTCCGCGCGAAGCGAAGGTGGGTCGCTAGTGCTACTATAAATATCAACAAACACATTTTCTGCACTGTTCATCATCATGATTTTATTTTCTGCACTGTTATGAATAAAATAATACAAAACAGTCTCTCCTCAACTTAGAACGCTATGAAGAGATTACGGATTTCCATGTCTTCTACATTTACAAATTTACATGGTTGTCGGTGATATGTCAGGTGACAAACGAGCAAGCGGGGCACCGATATTAAGCGACCGCTACCCGTCATCTGAAACAAGCTAAAGAGTTGCAGATGCAGTGCCCACCTTTAATGGACAGAAGAGGGAATAGACAGGAAAAGTATATTTCCTTATCCCATCCTTTCGTTATTAGAAAAGTATGGGAAGGGCAAGATGACTAGATTTGGGCCTCCGGCACCTCACTTGTGAGGTGAAACACAGAATAATTCCACTTCACGCTTGTTTTCTGTGAGGCCGTGGTGTTTCAACGGTCGAGCCTGCCCAAACGTGCAATAGTTGTTGTTTAGAGCTCTACGACTGTTAAACATTAATGAGTCAATGTGGTAGCAATAGCTGGGTGTCTCACGTACAGTCTGGGCTTTGAGTCCAAATGAGCTTGTACTAATTATATTCGTCCGGAACAGGACAGGCTCCATCGCCATTAAGTGAATAAAACCTTTATGTAAGTAAAAAGGGTGGTTTGTTTTAAAGACACTGATGTAATTTTAACATTTATCACGTGTTTAGTAAGGAGTAGGAAGTTATAATCTCATCTAACTGATATCAACACGCACAATATACTAAAAAATCCGGCCAAGTGCGAGTCAGACTCGGGCAGGAAGGGTTCCTTTGCCATTATCTATAAAAAATCACGTTTGTTGTTTGGGAGTTTTTGTTTTAGCGCCAACAGAAATATCTGCGAAAATTACATTATACATTATCTGTGAAAATTTGAACTCTAACTATAACGATTCATGACATACATGCCTGATGACAGACGGACGGACAGTGCAGAATTAGTATTAGGATCCCGTTTTACCCTTTGGATACGGAACTGATTTTATATTTACCTATGGAATTACAGATATAAAATATATATGTTAGGGATGTAAACAAACAAGATTTTCATTTCTCTTTCTCAAATTAAATTGTCTCGTGCTTGTTCTTGAAACTATCGATGTACAACGTCAATGCTTAAAATAAATAGAAAAGGAAACGCACTCATTGTTCTTTGGAAATCAAGCATTCGACAGGTGGGGTCGATTTTTTTCTCAAACCAATCAATTATTTTTATTTTAATAAATATGCGCTCACGCCAGTAACCCAGAGGGATAGGCATAGATCTTGTATTTTCATTTAGCGCGATCCTAGCACACCTCCCTTGCTTCTTCTACGTCGATTCATCTACGCATTTTTCTACATTTATGCTTTTCGAGATTAACAATCAGAAAAATTAAAGGAAATTTTACAAACGAAAACGGTGCAACATTTTTTTATCTTATAATATGTTATAATTAAAAAAAAACGTATCTTCGTAAATTATTATTTTTATCATACTATTATACTATGTTGAAATATTATTAATTAAATTTTAAATATACATTCATTGAATTAATAAATAATTATTTAATTTTTCGTCTTCTTTAAATGGATACATTGAATTTATTTAAATATATGAAAAAATAAAAAAAAAATACTCACGAGTACCATCGCTGGGAGCAACTTTACAAACCATCTTGTTTTATACACTTTAATTTAATAGCATTCACAGCATTCGTATTCGAACCCGGGACGAGCGGAGCAGCGAGGTACACAACCACCACGTCCTGCAGCGCGACATGCACTGGCCGGCTCTGTCTGACCGTGGCATTGCCCACTTCGGCTGACTGCACGTTAACGATGGTTGGGTTAATACTTTAATTGTCAAAACTAACAACACGCGTAAGTCACGGTTAGAAAATTCCGAAAATGGAATTTAACTCACTTTGGTTTTATTAGATACTGTTGCCCTCCGCTCCGCGCGCGTTTATAAGATGATTTGCAGGTAACATGTATCCAAAAGTTGTTATGGTCGAAAAACCATAGCAACTGAAATTCTAAGCAAAGAACTCCCATCCGTCGGGAACAGTTTTATTAACGTAGACAGAAATCTTGGTTGCAAAACATCAGGGAGTGGACCGGTATTGCCAGCGTGGAAGAAATATTTCGCTTGGCACAAGACAGGAATAAGTTCGGTTAGCTGAGGGCCAACCTCCAATAATGGAGAGGCACTGAAAGAAGAAGAAATTGTCTGAACTCAAATTCTTCAGAGCTTCTTTGGATTAACGTAAGAAATCATAAGTCGCCACACTGATGAGTGTGATATGCTTAATGATTTCTTTTATGTACGCGAAAACTACACATTAAAATAAAATAAATTTTACGGATTTTATCGGGTATGTGTATCGTTTTTTGATTCCCGACATTTCGACATTATGCCGCTCATGGCCACGGGTGGTATTTTCAATTAATTCGTTAATTCGGAAATCTGCTCCGATATATGCAGAATGAGCTCACTGTTTCTTGAGGTCTTGCAGTTGTATGCTTGGTTTAAAATTTTATTCTATTAATCACGGGATCCCATACGCAAAAATGGTTGAACGGATCTGCTTGTAATTAGGCACAGAGATAGATTACAGTCTGGAATAGCATATAGGGTATTTTTTATCCCGGAAAAAAGTACGGTTCCCGTGGGATACATTTTTTGTTTTTTTTTGTCTACGTGTATATTCCGAAACGGCTTCCCGGGCGAAGACGGGCGGATCACTAGTCTTATATAATGGCGAGGGCCGTTTAAAACATGATCACAAACTACAGACTTCTTGGAGCATTAGTGTTTTAAGCCAGCTATGTGTTCTTTTACAGAGACCCATCAACGCATCAAAACCCGGGTAAAGGACTCCAGGATGATACGGGAGGCTATTGAAATTAAACAACATCCTAACTTCAATAGGGAAGATGTTTTGCCATGTTTCGTCACCTTTCAGTATATTATAAACCTTTTTTTTCTCGCCAGCATCAAATATATTTATTATAAATATGCACCACCGATGAACATGTATGCGTAGATGCATGGATTTAGAAGCAGCGAGAGAGGTTTGCCAGGGTAGGGCCAAATGAAATTCTGTCTTCTCTGGGTAACGGGCATATAATTTTGTACCAATCCACACGACGGTCATTCTCCAAATCTTTGAATTTGTGCGGCATCCATCTTGAACAACGCTAGTGGAAAGACAGTTGATCATGAATGATGGTTAACAATGCTGCCGATGTGATCCAATACCCCAGTTCACGCTCAAGCTCTACGTAAGTAATTCGTCTGTTCTCATGAATTATTCACAGCTTGCACATTTTCTTGGATGACTGCGGTTGGCGACTGTACTGTCATCGTCTCTTCTTCAAAACTTTCCTATCCGCTTTTAAATTCAGCAGCACCCATTAAAAACGGTTGAACGTGAAAGCGCAGACTCACCAAAACTCGTGACTAAAACTTCAAAACATTCTTGATGCTTTCAATCATAACACGAAAATCAATCGAGTTGACCTCCATTAGTGCCGCAAATCCTCGCCAAATTCAACCAGAAAAAAATATGAAAACGTTTTTTCGGTGTTCCATTTTTAAATTTATAAGTACAACTTGCCAGTATCAATTTGATTAATGGCTTGACTATGAAGTATCGATGTTATTTTTCCATGTACCCTCGTATATGGTGGCGTGAAGCTTGAGAATAAACCTACTTAAGTTCAGCTTTACTGCTATACTTACTAATCTTGTGATTTCTTCAAAAGGTTATTTAAACATTCTTTAAGTTCAACAGTTGTTGTTTGTCGTCATTATCTTAATTCAAGAGAGATTTTGGTCCTTCAGTGGAGTAATCTACGATCCTCTCTGCACTGTGGATTTCTCTTGACTCCTTGATACGGTTTGACGTATATCTACTCTTTCCTGCTGTAGTAGAACTGTAAAATTTTTCATATTTGTTTTGTTTTGGTGTTCCTTGATAAAGTCTAGCTTAGCTTGTATGGCTTATGAAAGGATCATGAACAACTCCTTGGGGTCACTCGAGTGTGTGATATAAAAACATTATTCTTCTTGGCTTTATCGTGTTGTGCCTTATGTCCTAATTTAAATGATCATACGTTAGTACGGAAATGGAATTTATATCGAGCGCCTGGTCAGTAACGTTGGTTTCGAAGTCAATTATTATTACTGGCTCCACTGGCTTATGTAAGTTGTAACTTGGAGGTGATTAAGATGAGTTAAGTGAACGCTGGTGACCCGCACTGGCGCCTCGCGCGGACAGTAATAGCCTCTGCAAAAACTAGTTCCCACTGACTTTAGAATGAAAATCTGCTCCTAACAATATAGCAGGCGTACCAAATAAACTGCAACACTTAACGAACCAATCGATTCATTGAAATCTGGTCCTTAATTGACGGTTGAAACGGTTGCATTTCGCACAAGCAATCTACGCTATTCAAGACATTTCTCTCAATTAAAAGTAGGCTCTATTTAAAGATAGCTATTTCTAGCAACGAGGATCGTTTAATATATGTATTTATTTCCAAAGATATCGTTAAAACTTGTAGTTAAGCTTACCATGACTTCTATTACACTAAGATTTATGAAAACGTTATATCGTTTATAGAGAAAGTGTTTGTCAGTTTGATTGCCGACCTTTTATTAAGACGATTGAGATAAGGTAGCTTTTATAATGACAAGTGAAACATAAAACTGTGAATATATTAATTTTGCTGAATTACGAGAGTCCCTGAGGAAGTTTAAGGTGAGACTATATACGAATAAATAAATAAATTTGCGCTTACACCCGTTACCAAGAGGGGTAGGCACAAATCATGGATTTCAATTTGCTGCGAACCTGGCACACCTCTCGCTTCTTCTACATTCATACATCTACGCATACATGCTCGTTGGTTACGGGTACTGCTTAAATCGCCCATTATATGAATCCTGAGGTATATCACTGGTAGTGAAATTCGTCAGTTTATAATCGAACTGTAAAATAACATAATTGTGAACTGAAGGTTTCATTGACAGTTTGAGATATCGTATCGAGTGCAATAAATCCATATTTCTTTGTTAAACGTTGCATCTGCAGTTACTATATTATGCGACCTCCTGCTCTTTCGCTCCCTTATGATAAAAAAGACAATCTAAACTACAAACAAACAAAAAATAACATTATTTTAAGATATTATTATTACATACAGCTCAGGCTAATGGAACATTGTATGTAGTTTTTGAGTTTTTTGCGATCAAACAAACAATCATAATCTTTTCAACTAACAGCTCGTGAATAATTGCAACAATAAAGTGTTGCAAGTACAAATAATCGCTACACAGAGTATTATTAAATGTTCAACCACATTGATTATATAAGACGTTGAAGTAGTACGTTGACTTATTTCCCCTGCCTTATTTACGTTTTAAATATGTACATAAGTAATAGTCTAGCCGATAGGTGGCGCCGACACTAAATATCAGTCTTCGGACATCTACAGACTAATTAAATATCGTGATAACTGCCGCTGGTGTGTAACCGTCTTTATACCCGAGTTCTTTTGTTGCATACCACGAGACTGGTCGCCACGTTTAGACTTATTCTTAGAATATCCAATTATCAAAGGCTGGAAATCTTAATTGTGTTTAATATTATGCGATACAACGCGTAAATTAAAGGTATATTATCTAAATATTTTTTAATCAAAGTACTTTTTGTATCAAAACCTTTGGAGTTTGTACAACACCATTGAATGTAAAAATACATAAGTCCTTTTGCTCTTTTAACTTGACTGTGAAAACAAAAGATGCTTAATTCACTACGATATTTTTTTTTCTTTCAAATAGTTTTAATACATTTTCAGATAGTCTCCCGTCCTGTCTATTCCACTTCCATAGTCGTACTTGAAACATCATGAACGGGTCATAACAATTTCACGCGGCGCCCGGCGATATCTCCAGCCGAGTTCTCGTCAATTACTTTCTCTCGGCGCGTACCAAATGATTATTAAAATCACATTACTAGCAAATGAGATATGTCCGGAGTTCTGTTAACGTGCTTTACAACTAGACTTTGAATACTAAATGACTACCTGTCATGTACGAGTCTCGCAAGGAATCGCCTAGGCTCTGCAGCTAGGCACTAAGCCTATTTCATTTAATATCATGATATGTCATATATGTTCTTTGAAGCGAAACTTCTTGTGGGATGGTGGGAATTGGATTTTATGAAGCTAAAAAGTGTATCAATTGTCTTTACAACTTATTATAAATCGAACAATTTGTATCCATACTAAAATTTTACTTTACGTGTTTCAGTTTTCTTACTCTTCATTTCTCTTACTATGATCTTACCTACTTAATACTACAGTAACCTTATCATCATGCCTGCCCTTTTCCCACGTATGTTGGGTCGACACGGTATGGCCATAGCACATTTAAATTGATATAACTTTTTTATTTATAAACCGATTGAGATAAAACAAAAACTAAATGTTAAGCGAAGCTTATCACAATACATTAGTGAAATCGAATCCAAATCAGTTAAGCCGTTTCTGAGATTAGCGGTAGACAAACAGACAAAAATTCTAATAATCATTGTTTTGGGTTTTATTGCGTTTATAAAGGCCCCCAATACAAGTTTTTCTTAAATATCTTCCATGTACAGACAGCGATCAGTTTTTTATTATCTGTAAATATTACTGTTAATATAGATTATTACTATTAAGTAAGTGATATATTATCATTTCGTACAAGTAAACTTGCAGGGCAGGTGAAACCGCGGGGCACAGCTAGTATTTACTAAAATTTTTATTTAAGTGCTTCGTAATTTATCCTTCAAGTTAAAAACGGAGTCCTTATTAACACGACGACGACGTGGATGTTTTTGGGCGACATTGATCACATTTTATTATGAGGAATCGAAAGACATCTGTCCCTTATTCACAGAGTGACTCATGACGAAAAGTTAACTCACTTTAATCTAAAACACAATTTAAATCATTTTCTATTAATTTCGTTGAGCATCGGATATAAGGTAAGTCCAAACTTAAACTTCCGAGTAGGGTTAGTCCAGACGGCCGGCCGTAGAAACTGTACCCAAAATCTATACAGTTTGGACCATGCTGTGCCGTGCCATACAGTTGGGATTGTGGCCAAGCATATTTGTATAGGTTTACAACACATTCATGAAAGCAACAAATTCCCAGGATACTTAAAAGTAACCAGATATCTTAATACGGCGTAGCGTTTACGGAAGTTAAAGTATTAATTATGTATTTGCATATCTTTTAGCGGATTGCATGCTACGCTCGAATCACAATCAATAAGACCTAAATCGCCGTTGGTATTAACATCAGATTTAAGGTCATTCGGATCTTTTAACGGTATATAACAGTTATTGATTTAAAAGATGATCAGTTCTACCAATGGTTGTGTTCTTGCAAAAATACCGATGGGTACTTGTCGGACCATTTAAATGGTATTCATGTGTGTGGTGCACGTCTAGGCGGCCATCATGGCGTGACCTATTACTGCCTTCAAATGATTCAAACAAGCTACCAAAGTTTTCGTGTCATGTTTTCTTCTTTCGACAAATGTACCTTTCAAAAAGGGAATAAGCTAATACTAATTTAATATGTACAACTATTCCACCACATCGTCACTCAGCGTCAGATCGTATTGACGCTCCACGGAGTGGTTTGAGCTGTCACTCATTACGCGTTTAGCATTCCGATTCGAGGGTGCCCGAGAGGACCGAGCCTTAGCTCGCTCCTATTCCTTACTTAAAATTCTCACTTATAGCTAGAATTTAATATTGAGTATATGTTCTATTGAGGACAACCTACGTCATACCTCTTTTCTCTCTGTTCAAAATGTGACAGGTCTTTGAATTTTTGCACACGATTTTGGCTCAAATTATTTTTGCTTCAATAATATTTACTTGTGTTTTACGATCTATTAGTAACAACAAATGTGATTGATATTATTTCGAAAGAAAATGGACCCGTCGACCGCGCGCTGGATCAAGACTACGCGGATTTAAACAACGAACTTTTTATTGAAAAAAAACAAGACGCCATCACTGTCCACGCTGATGTTTTCAAAAACATTTGAAAGACATGTAAAAAAAAAGAAAAACTTAAACGGACAATACAACCTCATCATATTAGCTGAAATGTAATTTAAAATGTTAAATGAAAAAAGGACAAAGTCGAAGGCAATTACAAAATACCGTACCCCGGAATCGAATCCCGTAGGAATGAATTCTCAAGGACTGGCCGTGGGCCGTGTGTGTACGCTTGACTCATAAATCAAACTCTGTACATGCCATAACGTGAAGGCACACCTTGACTTTGAACTTGGACAGTTGTACACAAAAGTGTTATCATACAAAGTTTATAAATATGATATTCTTTTACTTCACAAATTTGTGTCGACAACTTAATAAATACCTTTTTATTTTATGAAAATATTAATAATTAAATACGCATAGACTAAATGAAAGACTTTTGTATTCTCTTCTCTTAAATAAATATTTTTATTAAAAACAAACAAAGTTTTAAAGTTTTTTTTTTTAAATTAACTCATTTTGAATTACTTTATAATAATTAAATTATCACTAGTATAAAAATAAATGTAACAAGTAATATATTTGTTACGTATACACGTGTAATTTTTTTTGCAAAATAAATACTTGCTAAATACATTTTCTTCCACGACTGTACTCTGCTGGACGTTTTCGAAGAAACAAAAGTAAGGTTCAGGTAATTTGCGTGTCTGTGTTTGAGCCCGCGCCCGAAAAATGAACACACGTTACTTGAGTTCATACTTGATGAATTTCATGTGCGATCCCTGAGCTTAAGACCGCTACAGACTAACAGATATGTACATACATTTAATTTATTTACAAATTATATGTACATATATGATAAACTTTTTAGTACCAAAACATATTAATTTTATTAATTTCATATACATATATATAAAAGGATAGGTGTATGGATAGGTGGATAGGTGTATGTATGTATCCTGTAGACTCTGAAACGGCTAGACCGATTTTGATGGAATTTTCAGTAAATGTTCAGATTGGCCCACCGGGTGTTCCTGTGAAGTTTGATAGCGATCGGACTATCACAATTTATGCGAGTCACTAGTTTCATATAGAATTGTATATAAATATAACAATTATTTACTAAATTAAATTAACTATTACAGCAAAGGTATGAAGATGAACGTAGAAAATACGAAATTAATGATGGTGGTGGTGGTTAAATAAAACTAAGTAGGATTATTAATTGAAATGACCGTTAACGGTATAGAAGTGGGACAGGTGGAAGAGTTTGTATATTTGGGATATATGTTTAGTAGATATGGTAGACACGTTAAGGATTTTGGACGAAGAGTGAATGGGGCTATAGTTACACTAGAGAGGCGCGTCTGGCGATACACAATACTGTACCCCCCACTTTATGTATGGAAGTGAGAGCTGGGTTTAGCAGGAAAAGCATGCGAGTAGAGTTTACACAGGTCATTTTTTTACCTATACCGAAAATGAGTAAGTATATTCAGTACACTAGATTGAAAAGTTAGAATCACATGATTATTCAATCGCCTGATACATCTATTTCTAATAAAAGTTGTATTAAAAAATCATTCTTCTTCAGGGTTAGAAACCTGATACGTTAGAACAAAAATGTGAAAATTATTATAAACTACCATTATATCAATGTTACATACATACTAGTATACCTATTGTATTGCAACAATCAAAAATGACATATTCATAACTTAATTATTTCATTCGCCTATTATTATGATGAAAATAATTTCTTTTACCTTTTAAATTCAATGACAACTTTGACAAGTCTTTTCCTGACAAGGTTGAACATTGACTATA
>JWHW01005991.1:195245-208277 GCA_000931545.1 Papilio glaucus
ATACAACGTTTAGGTGTGACTCTCACTATTTATTTTGTTTGATAGTACATATAATTATATAAATCTAAAATAGAATCACTCTACACTACTAGTACTACTACTAGCCTATGTATATTATTCGGAAATATTCCGAGGTTAAGATATACCGATAGACATCATTGTTTTTGCTGAAATAAATTTTATATATAATAGGGTTTAAGAAAACTCCGTAAAAATATTCAATGACTCAAGGAAAAATATTATGAAGTCATTACATGATTGTTACATAAGATTACTGCGCTGTGTTCTCACAGCTTGTGTTAAACACAACACAAGTTATGAGAAATCATTTAATAAGGTAATAAAGTATTCTTGCAAATTATACCTTGTTTAAATTTATCAATTTAAATTATCGACTTTTCTAAAAAAAATTACTTGATTCGCCACAAAAGCAACCTAGTATCCTTTTTAAGACCAGACTAGAGTAGACCAGTGGTGATCCCGTTGCTCGAGATAAAGAAATTACAACGTATGAAGCTTGAAAAAACTTGCCTTCAAAGAATAATTTGTGTATAATTATTTTCCTTTTTGCTATAAATTTATCTTGAATTAGAAAAACGATAGAAAGATTGAACTATTAATATACCATATAGTAAAGATTGAATTGAAAAGATTGACCAATTACTATTTCATATAATTATATACATACAGTAAAGATTGAATTGAAAAGATTGACCAATTACTATTTCATATAATTATATACATATAGTAAAGATTGAATTGAAAAGATTGAACAATTACTATTTCATATAATTATATACATATATGCATTATTTGACACATGTACCAGTCATTATCTAGTAATAGTTTTATTTTCATAATAATAATTATAAATAACATTCATAAACACACATTATTTCCTTTTATTTATAGAAATTTTACGAATTTAATTATAATTTTTAACCTCCGGCAAATTTAGCAAAGAAGAGTTTTCCATGAGTTCCCAATGGAAAGTCAGACATGAAACCATGGCTCGGTGTCTTCTTGTTCTATTTATACATGAAATCGATTCCAGAGCTGCCACTAAACTTATTGAGATAATTGCTGTATCAGCCAATTACAATTAGGTACTAATTGTAGACGATTGAATGGATAATCCATTCGTTTAAGCATTTACGAATAATTGTAGTTTGACTTTACGAGAATTATTTTAAACACTCTATTATTGAATTAATTATCTTTGTCAAAATACATACTTAATATATTTCAATGCATTTATTACATACAAAGCGAAATAGAGAAATTTTATGAAGTACTACCCACTCTGTAACACCAAATATTGTCATCAAATTTATCCCGAGTTTTGTTTATTATTGTTGTTCTACTACTACATCAGTCTATCAATTCAGTGATTTAAATCTAATCTAAATCATGTACATACGTACGTACCTATAGCTACACGTGACGCCTTAACTTTCTCCGCATTTTATAAATTTTATAAACTGACGTCAGACCCATTACCTTAAGATGTAGGCGGATTTTCATTTCGGCACGGTCCTGACACTCTCCTGTCCTCTCCCGCTTTTATATCTCTCATTTTTAGATGTGCTAACTCGTAAGTATACTAGTATACCTGGACCGCAACCTTTGTGTGCCCGCTTACTCCGCTTACTAAACTCTTTATAAGAAGTACGGTATAGTAAGGTGTGGTCACCTAAATTTAACTGGTATAACAGTTTATTATATTGTACCAAAATTAGCAATACCGAACACCGATTTAGAACGAGTGAAATGTCAATTATTTTAGGATATAATAATAAAATAAAACAATCCAAATGTGGTTCATACTTTTAATCTCAAAATCAATTAATTATCAATTTCCATTATTATTTTTTTTATAAATATCCAAGATTTAGGTAATAATACTAAATTTTGTTATTGAAATCATTTAAAAAGTTTACAATAATTAATTGATACTTATAATATTGCTTGTGTTGTTAAATATTTAATTATTATTATCTATGAAAAAAAAATTTCAAGGAAAGAATCCTCATCATCGACCAAATATTAAAATTTAAGCAACGTTAAAATCAATAAAAACCACCGCCATGTTTGTACAAGCTACTTAACTAGGGTGTGTACAGTGACTTGCAAAGCTAAGACACAGCTCGCGTCCTGCCAAAAAAAAGAACCATAATCTATTAGCTCAAAAGGCACAAAAGATACCAAAACAAACAGAAGATATTTTTTTCTGTTCGTATAAAAGTTATAAATCATTTGCCATAGCATGCGGATCTAAAGAGCGTGTGCAACAAACAAGTGAACAAAATCATGGAAAAAATATTTTAAGGTTATTTTATACAAATTCATACAAAACAAAATTAACATTCTGAGTGATTACGAGAAGTTAATCATAATTAATTAATTGTTTATTTTACAAATTTAATTCTAAAATCAATTAAAAAGTTAATTAGAAATATACTTTTCCTTCCATCACACAATACATTTTACCCCCGATTCTTGGACTTTTTATAACTGAAAAATCATTGAACCAGGTTCTGAACTCTTCCTACAATAATGAAAATATGCAATTTTATTTTACAACAGAAGAAAAGAAAACAGAAAGAAAAGAGAACAAAAGTAAATAAAAAAAAAAACAGAATTTAAAAATCTAATCTCCCAAAGCTCGGGCAACAATGAGGTCATAGATTATATAACAAAAGATGGTATAGACCAAACATAGACAACAAGTACTAGTGTTGCCAAAATGAAATCACACACAAAATTATTAGTTGGTAAACATAAAATACACAGTCCAAAGAATATTTTTCGCAACAGTAGCATTTGTTTGTATACGTGTTATTTCTATAAATATTTAAGTAATAAAAAACAACCTAATCAGAAAAAGAAATTATCACATAAATTCATTATTGTTTATACCAACATATTACTAAACCATTTACTTAACCGATGTGATGGATAGAAAAATATAACTAAATACATATATTGCAAGCTACTGTACAATTGTTTTTTTTTTCTATTAAGGCATGTGGTGTTACTAGATGTATTAAATTTGGTACGTTCGTTTTAAATTTCTCTGAATTTACTTAAATCCATCGTTGGTATTAAGGGACTGTCGCATGGTACAGGCTCGTTTCTGAAAAGAATAAAACAGACATTAAACAAAACAAGGCAGTTGGTTAACCAAATTATAAAAACGTATAATAAAAGTGAATCAAGAAGAGACGTTTCATTCTAAACTCCTTTTTTAAGCTTTTGGGAAACGTTCAGGATATTAGAAATGGAAAGCAATAATTGTGTTCTTTGTTTATAAGAACCATCACACAGCTTGCATCATGATCGACAATATATTTTTTTTTGGTAGAAGGTGGCAAACGAGCAAGCGGATCACCTGATGTAAAGTAAGCGCTACCCATAGACATCCGCAACAAGCAAATGTGTTGCAGATGCGTTCGTTCGTTCGTTCGTTTCAGCCGATATTTGTCAACTGCTTGACGTAGGCCTCCCCCAATGAACGCCACAAAGATCGATCCTCTGCCATCCTCATCCAGTGGGCTCCAGCAACTTTGACCACATCATCGGTCCATCGTGTGGGAGGCCTACCAACGCTGCGTCGACCTGTACGTGGCCGCCACTCTAGGACTTTTCGACCATCCGTTCTGCGCGCAATGTGTCCGGCCCATTGCCACTTAAGGTTTGCAATTCTTCGGGCAATGTCGGTTACATTGGTTCTACTGCGGATCACATCATTTCTGATGCGATCCCGCAGATAGACTCCGAGCATTGCCCTCTCTATTGCCGTTTGAGTGACTTTGAGCCGTCTAATAATGCTCGCAGATGCGTTGCCTACCTTTAATAGACAGAGAAGAGCATAGACAAGAATAAGGATATTTCCTTTTCCCCATTCCCTCCACGTCCAATCCTCTTCCCGTTCCCATCTAATCCTTATCAGGAAAGGGAGGGAAGGGAAGAGGATTGAAATTAGGCCTCCGGACCGCACTCATCAGACGAAACGCATCCGGGCTCTATCACTGTTAATATTATTAACAGAGTTATTTTGATGTCTTTCTTGTATTTTATTTTATATCGGTTTCAAAGCTGAAAGAACAAGAACCGTTGCGTACCCAGGTAGATCTGGTCTTAGGAAAGCGTTTGGAGACTGTGAGAGGAATTCCCCACCATCTCTGTTGTCGCACAGCAGGCTCGAGAATGTAACCTTCTTGATCTCTGCTAGTTGACCTATAATAACAATTACATACATTAGATAAACCTTGACATACATTAGATTCAGCATTTAATCACTGTACTATGTTCAACTATAGCACACTTAGCAGCCTAGTCATATTACAGTGCGCACGGAGACTTAGGAAAGGATGTTGTCTTAGATTACGTCGAAGGATGTTATGATGATCACGAAAACAATAAAGATAATAACTATAGTGTGTATTGTAAGCTACATGTATGTGTAAACTAAACATAATAGATTTTGAAATACCTACTCGGTGTAAAAGCCCCTGAATTAATAATTGGTCCGTAATCGTAGAAATATCGATCGCCTCTCTTGAGCCTAGAGAACTGGTCAGCTATGATGTTGGCAAACGTCGCTCCGACTACACCACCTTCCACCGGCACCTCTAGAAGACCACCGATCCATAAGTCCACGTCTTCAGGACTTTGGTAAACCGATGAAAGTCGTTGCGCTGTCTGTAATTTTAATAAGAAACACTTCTGTATTACATACTCAAAGGCCGAACAACGAAAAAATTAGCTAGTTAGTTGTCAAATGTCCGATCAAATGTTACTAGTGTTGCAACTTTTCTTTTTCTATTTTACAAACTGGAATCAATTTGTCATGACATTTAACTTGGCAGGAGTGTTAATTCATAAAAATTTGACAAACTTTTCAGAAACTGAATCTACCTAGAACCTTTCTTTTCTAAATGTTATCCCGTTTTGATTCGCCTTTCCAGTTACCCTTTACCGTATTAATCCGATTTCGCTTGCCATTCACCTTCGTATCCGGAAAAACGTGATTCAGTTTTTGGGACTACCGCGAGGTCTCGCTTCTATGAGTACACTGTCAAGGTTCTTCCACCGGTCGTACTCTTCCGTAATTAATTTGAGTTGCGCAATACACCGAGAAAGAAATTTAAGTAAGTTTTACAGATAGGACGATAGTCCGCAAGTATAAAAGATCAGATTCTTATCCCTAAAGGGTTTTATTAACTCTTTATAGTTAAGATTCTTCGAGCGAAGGGAGAGAAGCTCAAAGCAACTAACTAGAACAGAAAAAAAAAATCAAATTTTTGTGAATAAAATAGGCATTGAAAAAATTTCTCTTGGACTTGAAATGAAACATGCAATGATAAAAGCTTACAATAGGACTATATTGCTTGAAGTCGGTGAATGGCTGCAAGCCGCAGAGCCTTCTGTAGTGGTTGTAGGAGGGCACGCCGTAGTCCCTGCCGCGCTGGATGTTGATGGCGGCGAGGTCCAGCCCGTAAGGCTTCACACCATGGAACATATAACGAGACAGCTGAAAAATGAAGGACAAGGGAGTTACGCAAAACATATTAAGTTTTAATGAAAGGTAAGGAAATCAAATAATAATAATAGATTCACTAATATAATATTATAGACATTTATGAACGGTGATTTAACATATGATAAACGCACATGGTTAGCTCAAGCTGGTTTAATAAATACAATACAGTCCACAGTCAGAAACTCTTTTACTGCATCTGCATCAGTATTTAGAAAAATGGACCTGAAGATTTTGGATCTCTAAATTTTCCAGATTGGTATTTTTATGAATGTTACGAATTTACTCACCCCTTCAGTAATAAACGGATCGACAGATTGCATTGGCTGCATCGAAAGACCAATTAGAATTCTGTCCAGAAAAGGCAAAAGTCGCAGTCGTGAAGGCTGTAGCATTATTTCTGGTATCGATATTGTTTCAAATATTTCCCCACTTTTAGGACTGGGGATCCTGTAATTGAAAATCAAAACAAGGATAAGCCTATATATACTGTCTACATTGCTAGAAGTAAAAATGTAAGATCTCATAAGAACTATGGCAACTCTGCTGCTGTAAATGCTTGCGATTTTTCTAGATCCAATCAAAGTTAAGAATAAAATGACCCATACATGTTCCATCTCGTAGAGATACTTGTTGTAGCTATTTCAAACTTATCATGTCATATAATAAGAAATATCAAATTCGTGACTCACATGATCTTCCCATCAACGACAGAGTGACCGAATCTCATTGCCGCCGCAGAGAATTCTACTGTCAGTGACGGATTCACTTTGGGGTCGTACCCTGACGAGTATCCGGGGGAAGGGAGCAGTTGGAATTCTCGCATGATCTGGGGACCTGGAAATCATAGGCGAAAGGTTAAATATATTAATGTAACAAATGTATTTATATGCAGGCGGCAACGTGCAGGATAAAGCAGAACATTAGACTTCTGATAAGATGGACTGACGGTTTGCTCAGGTTTGTTAGCATCTACTCGATGAAGATGACAAGGCAGGGGGCAGGGCATTCACAAGTCCAGGAGTAGACGTATGTTGGCTGATAATTATGATGACGAAAGGTATACGTGCTGGTAATAGCTGTCTTACCTTTGTTTCTCTGTCTATACTACATAATATAGTAAATCCTGAATCCGATAACGTCACAACAACGAGTGTGCAAAAAGTTTACATCTTGAAATGATACAACTATAGTAGGAGCATATTATAGCATCGCAGCTCATTGTACAACCTCAAAAGCTGACATTAATATACACAATATAGAAATAAATAGTATTATTATTACCAAGTAACAATGGTAGCCACTCATTGTAAATGATGTGTTGGAACTCAGCCTGAAGTATCCTTCTGGTCTCCAGAAACAACACGTCGTCTGTCCATTTAGGATTAAGTCGGGCGAGGACTTTCGCTACACGGTTGTGCTCCCTCGTCCAAATGGTGTGGAGAACAGTAAGGGACAGAATTTGATTAGCATGGTTATCACCTGCAATGGAAAACGTAACTACTTTTGGTGAAAGCCGAATATCAGCTTAAAAATTGTTTGAATCATGGTTTTTAATGAAATGCAGTAACTGAAGCAGACGGCAAAAACATGCATAGAGTAAAACTATACAGTACTTTCAAGAACTGAGTATTCTTTATCCATAAACGCTGGCAACTCGCCTTTTTGTTCTCTGTTTATATGGATGCTTTAGTATTCTTTGCCCCTTACTCGATAAAATCAATCGATCACCAGGCAATCGGAAAAATTACCATGAATATGGCGGTTGATCCCATTTATATATGAGAAATGTGTATCCAAAAGTGATGAATCTCTAAATATATATTTTTACCTGAGTCAAAGCAAACGGCTTCTTCTGTTTGGGTCAAGCATTCCTTTCTACCAGTAGTAGGTGGAAGATCTCGGCCGTAGTCTTTGAATACTTTAAGCAATCCACCTGGAGCTCTCAAGGAATCTGTCTTGCTATTAATACTGCCGTATATATGCGACAAGTCCGGGTAATGCGTTGCGCCGTTCATCTGGAATTCATTATTAAGTTTTTAGCAGTGGTGTATTGTTATATCTCCGGGTATTTTGCTGCAAAAATGATAAAAGACCACCTAATGGGCTACCAGTTGGAGAGGTCTATCGGTTATGCCGTTGGTCCTGATTTTTATTTTGTTTTTGAGACGATATCACTTTGTATTCATTCGAATCTAGTTCTCCGAAGATACTCGAAATTTTTGTCAGAGTCTTTTCATAAATGCTGACATGGCATTAAATAAAAATAAAATAAAACGCAACGCCTCAGTTAAGTAAAGGAAGTTTCTGTATTTCGAACTCAAATAGCATGTTAATAAAGTTATTAATCATTATCTATGGTCAGTATGAGTAATTACCTGCTTCGCATATCCAACGGAACAATCGCCAGAGGGCGACAGCTGTGCCCTCACAAAGTTAATGCAACGGTGATTAAAACGGTCGTAGAAGGGGTCACTGGGTTCGACCTCGATGGGGGCGCAGGCCCAGTGCTGAAGGTTATCAGGCAGGGCCGCCTCGCCGTCACCGGAACAACACGATATCGGCCTGTTATCTCCTACACAAACAGTTACTTTAAAAGGCTTTTTTTTTAAGCTTAAAGCGCTGTTACGGGCTGTTACGTTATTGTTATTACAGGATTGGGAGGCCGCCGCACTCTTAGGGAAGACAAGCGTGAAGTAGAAGTATTTTATAACTCTGTTGTATATGCTCTGATGATTGACGACGACGATTATTGATGACGGAACCAAAAACCGCTTTTAATTCTCACCCTTTTACTTCTTTTTATAAAATCAGAAAAAGCTTTTTTGAACGTAGCGGCATTTTAATAATCCGAATGTTCTTGTGCATAGTTTTTCTATGTGTATACTTACCCGTCGTGAAGACAACTCCAGCGCTGATGTCGTGTACGATGAACTGACCGAACTGCATGAACATGAGGTTGTGCGTGCGACTGGGACTGCTGGCGTCCACCAACAGCCGGTGGCTGACTGACCTCGCACTGGGTAGAGGGAGACCCGAGGTTGACATTCTCATCGCCCAAATTCCTTAAGGTGAATGAAGTGTTTAATTACACACAGTATCCGGTTTTCCATTTAGATTGTAAGTAAAGTATTTGTTGAGGAAACATCATCATTAAAATTTATCAGCCGCAGTTTTCAATTGATAAAAAGTTGTCAGTAAATTTGATGAATTCGACATAACTTTTGGGTGGATTAGTGAGTTGGTAAAAGTAAAAGAATCTCTTCAGTTAAAGTGGGAAGACGACTTATTCACCCTCTTTAATCACTCTATTTGAAGTCTATAGTATCATCCTTTTCTCCGTTTTTGTTTACTAGACTTCACTATTTTTATATCAAAATATTAATATCTACAAAAATAAAAACTTACCATCGCTATAATCTGGGGGCATCAGCCTTTCAAACGCTGTGTTGGCGGCGCCCCAGCTGGGGTTCTTAATATTATTACACTCCCCTCCTAGCGTTCTGAACCGGCTGACTGTCATTGAGCAAGTAGGAAGTGGGGGACAATATAATCCTAAAAATTAAAAATAGCTAGTTGTAATATACAGCTTAGTTCATTTGAAAGATGCGTACCGAAATCTTAAGAAATAGAATTTCACAAAGTCGGAATACCTCTTAGGCAAGTCATTTTGTAATATATTTTTTAAAGTTGTATAGAAACAGTGACTTCCACTATTTGATAACATGCCTCTGGTTGGTTAATAATTAATGACATCCAGTCTACGATTTCTATTCTTTTTAGTTAATCATAAAGTTATATGAAACTTATCCCAATTGATGTGAAAACGATATACCATCTGTGTGATCAGTGAGTCCTAACGCCAGCTCAGCATCAGAGATCGCCTGGCGAGACTTCAGCTCCTGAGCAGCGAAAATGTTAAGAAGACCACCATGGCCAAGCTCCTTCGCTCGCTCGTCGTACGTCACCGTCGACTGTAGATTAATATCATTGTATGATATAATATGTCCCGTATAATTTTAGCACGTATTTATGTACGACATAACAAGGAAGAACATAAATTGAATACTAAATAAGGGCAATCTGCATAAATATTTTAGTCGTGAGGTTATAGCGAGGATGTATGAGCGACCAACGAAAATGTCACCAGAACGTAAAGCTGTCTTAAGTCTTAGTTTTGTTGCTCATTACTTATATATCTATTTTGGTCACGAAAAGATGTACAACGACATATATTTATCTTTATATATAAAAGAAGAAACTGACTGATGTATGTATATACGCACACATCAAACTACTGAGAATACAGACTTGGAATTTTGCACATAGATTTCTGATATTACATAGGCGAGCAGTAAAAAGGACTTTTTTAAATTCATCCCCTAAAGTAGACCTTTAAGGGGTGGATCATGTAGACCTTAAGTATGAAAGTTTGTGGGAGAAGCTACCCGTGCGAAGCCGGAGAAGGTCGCTAGTTACATTAATACGGATTGAAAAACATTCTGCAATAAATACTTTGATTCAAATTATCCTTATAAAATCAACAGGCGTTTACTACATAACATTAACATGATCTTGTAATTGGATATGTATATCAAAAGTAATTACATTTGTTACTTAAATTACTTACCAAGTAATGTCCGTAACTTGGAGCGGAGACATCAACAATGGTGGTGTTATCTTTAAGCAACTGCTCTGCTGTTCTCAGCCAGTCCGCAATCTTTTGATGAGAGAGCTCATGAGCAGATTTTACGTCTTCTATGTCAATTGAAGAGGTACGCATTTTTCGGTCTGATTCCGCTGCAAGGAAAAGACAATTGATTATACATTGACTTCTTCTAGATCTACAGCCCTTTGTGGGCTTTTGCTTGGTCAAGCAATGTCTTCAACGTCCATATACGGAAGGCCACAGTCCTCCAATTCACAACCCCAAGTTTCTTGGCGTCTCGCTTTACGCCTAAGTAACGAAGTTTTGGTCTCCCTCAGTCCAGACGTCCTTCGGAGTTCTTCGTCATGAGGCAATTGCACGCCTTGGCTTCATCCATCCATCATCATCATTCATTTATTAAACAGGAACAGATGGGCTGGCCATGTGTAAGCCAGCCCATCTGTGCCTGTTTAGTTTAATATCTCCAGCCACGTAAAGCCCGAAGTCAAAAATTATACATTCACATTTATTTATTTTTTAATGATGATTAAAGCGATAGGCTGTCGCTAATGAGTCTGCTTCTAGTTAGGTTTCTACCACAGCAGGACTCTAAGTCGCACCGCCTAAATAAATAATAAATATCTTTCTTTCTTAATTCAGCTATAAAACTAATGGTGTTGTATTTATCATCACGTTATAACGTTTGTGTCTAATGAAGTTACATTATGTAATATTATGTAATGTAATTTAAACTATATAATTACATAAACTTTTGAATTGATATAAAATAACACAGTTAATCTATTTATAACTAATTATATGGCGTCAACATAAATATAGCGGTATATGATTGAACACTTTCGTTTATTACAAGTTTTACCTGCATGATGGTTGCCGGTGAAGCAGCAGACACCAATGCTGCCAGATCCTTCCAGGTGACAGAGTGGGCTGTTAGAGTTGGGTCTCAAATGTGCTGGGCATTGCACCTTTGGGACGCAGGTTCCTTTTCGTGGACACACTTCGCACGGTGGCTCCGTGTTGTGCACGTGTTCTATACAATAAAAGTGCATCTTTAACACTAGCTGTGTGCACCCGACGTCGCTCGGTATGTCCCGTACACAATGTAGTGTAATATACATCCAAAAATGTAGTTTTCTAATAATGAAATTATTAACAATAAATTCTTTTACAATGCTGTTTAGTAGTAATTGAAAACAGTAATTTTGAAAATAAACTACGATCCTGACAAAAATTAATAATGTTTATATATTTTCAACAATATACGAAATAGTTACCGTATAGTGTAATGGTTAAGGGTACGGACTGCGAAACATACACGACATGATCGTGGGTTCGAATCCAGCATTCGACTAAAGTCGTGAACCGTGCTCTAATAATATTTCGTGGTTGGGGTCCGGCAGTCGGCCGGTTAACCCTCACAGCACAGTTTTATCCCCTCACAGTTTTCTAAGTTAGCTTTCATTAAGAATTAAAGTTTAAAACTTTAAACATTTGTACTGATTTACTTAGTAAGATAGTAATTTCACAATTTACTCGTACAGACAAACAAATCTAATATATATAATATTAGTTCACTACAAATTACTTATTAACTTACCATTTTCATCAGATAGCCCACTTTTAATATCTATCCGTGCGTGACACTGTACCTTAATTAACGGACAGACAACAGTTATATACACAAATATATATATCACCGATTTTAACGTAAACATATTGTATATGTGCTAAATAGAATCACATACTAGCAAGGGCACGTGCAAGCTGTCGCCTTGAGGCGATATAAATGAACGAGTTAATAGAAACTTTCGACAATTCTGTATTTTTGAGGGTAGATTCATAAAAATGTTTATGAACTGCACTTTTGATATTGTAGGTAGATTTAAGATTAAATTCCAGCCGATACTTTCGTAAATCCTAATTTTAAAATCAATATAGGATAAATTATATATTATAAATTAATTCAATTTTTATTTTTTTTTATTCATAGGCTCTTTTTGTTCAACAAATTGTTAATTGTATGAAATTTAAAATATATGAAATAGATGATCGAAAACATATAAACCCATGTTCATTTAATATGTTTATTTAATTCTGTCTCCTCGACAGTACACACTGGGTAGACAGACACAGATAGGATGGGATGGAGAGTATAGGCGGGGGGGAGGAATGGGATTAATAGCAGAAGGAAATATCTTTATCCTGTCTATCCCTTCCTCATTCCATTTGCTAGTTGCGGATGTCTATGGGTAGCGGTCACTTAACACCAGTTGAACCGCTTACTCGTTTGCCACCTTCTACCATAAACAAAAGTTTATTGTCAACTGTATTGTTTACTTTCGTTATTACTAATATTGTTTAATTTAATGCTTCTGTATGTGTGTGTCACTAATCTACACTGCTGGACTGATTTTGATATTTGTTTGTGAATTAATCCTACGATTTATTGCTTTTACAAGTAGGCCCGGTAAGTTGCGATGCCTTTGCCTAAAAACCTTTGCTGAACCCCCTAATAACAGATAAGTCAACGTCTTCTGGGTCCACTAGTTTTATACACAAACAATTAGATTTTATAAAAATTATAAACATTAAAAGATTTGACTTTATAGTTGTAGATATAAATATTTTAAATACGAAATTTAGAAATAACGTGGCGTTGGTGTTGAAAATATTTTATTTATTTATTAGTAATGTGATAATTTAATATATTATCAGTAAAATTCAAAATTTATCACAAGAATTCAAAAAAAAAAAATAGTACAAAATGTAGACAGTACAAGATAAATGAAAAAAAAATGAATGGCTTCATGTGAAATAAATA
>JWHW01006079.1:0-16130 GCA_000931545.1 Papilio glaucus
GCGGGCGATAATATTCGGATGAAAAGGGATGGTTTGGGCAAAGATAAAACGAGGAAAGGATCCGAAGGCGATTAAAATTATCTACTACTTTATTCACGAAGCGAAACACAGAACGCTGCTATCGATTTTTTTTTTAATTTTAAGCCGAATAACGAAAAAACGACAGTTTAACCCAATAATAGAAGACAAGACAAAGAAACGTTCATGCAATCGTCTTCTAGATCCGCTAGTGACATTGTATATTTCTTTCCCTGGTGATCACCTATTCCGCCTAAAACCCGATTAGAAACCTAGACACGAGTAACTCCGTACACTAAACGGGGTAAGGTTAGTTGTTAGTTCATATTAGAATAGTTCTTGATGACCTCATAATTTAGTTATAACATGATTTTAACGTGCGTGACACACTGCAGCGAAGGTTCGGCGACTTGTCGTCGAGCCAAGTGCAATGAGCACGTGGATTCACTGTTACTAACAATTAAACATGTCATATTGTTCGCAACGTATTGTGCTGATTTACCTTCGAGTCACGGTTGAGTTAAAAATACATTTGTCAGTTGCTTCGTTTTATTGAACTATTTTATTAACATAAGTACCCGCCTTTAAAAATTATCTAGACCAGGAAAGTCATTGCATATTTGCAGGGTTGATCAAATAAAATGTATGTACATAAATCCCTGGAAATGAACAGTTTACGTAGCTCTACGTACATAGATATACAACCATATATAACGAAATATATTTAACAATGGCGGCTGTCTAGACGTAAAACGACGAAAAGTATTGTGTCGTACTATGTATTGTAGGTACATGGGTACCTTAATTATTTGAGAACCATCCTTTGTGATCTTTTAACAATGATAGAGCCTGCAACATGTTACACGGTCGGCTCGACCAGTGAAATACCATGACAGGTTTGACAGGCATCAAGTAGAAGTATTATGAGTGAGGTGTCAAAGGCATAATCCTTGTTTTTTTCCACAAGTCTAGAGGCTTAGATACTTGAAATTTTGCACCGATATTTCTGTTATTACGTGGGCGAGAATTAAAAAAGGTTTTTACTAAATTCATGAAAATCTGTGTGAAGAAATATTTTTCTTTCAGCAGAATTTCTTCAAAATTGTTCATACAATTTTCAGTACAACTAAGAAAATACCTAATCTGGGATTTTTGAAAGTTCATCCTATAAAAAAAGTCTAAAGTAGGGAATAAATGTTACAAGTAGATGCTTTGATTTCTTTTAAATTAAACGAAACGGCGGGTGAAACTGCGGAAATGGCTAGTGATTTAGATGAAATTCAACTATATATCTCACTCCTAGATATCATATATCCCACAATATCTAGGAGTGAGATGTGCTAGAACAATCCTCTTCCCACACACAGATGCGACTCGTAAAGTTCCTTATCAAGACAAGTTTCAATTGAATTGTTATTATCTAATGACAGAACGTCTAGACTTTTCTAGACAGATGTGTACTTATTGATGTACAGTCATTCAACGATACAGTAATGTACAGTCAGGAACGAAACCCCTTCGTCAGTTTTCAAATTCATTTCTTTATCAAATCATAGACACTTACGGTTTCTGAAAGGACAATCAACGGATGCAATGTCAATGCGATCGAATATTTTAGTTGCAAGAAGCATGATCATCAACGTTTTTTTCTTCTTGATTTGACACGGCGTTAAACTTGACAGGAGTGTTAGTTGAATAAAAAATCGAAAATTTAGAAAACGAGCGCCAAGCGTACACTAGTTTTGATGTTTTGAAATCACTATGCAGACAAATTGCATAGAAAACTGTACTTACTTGGTATAACAACAAGGTTCAAAATGGTAAACATACTAATGTGATGAACTGTTTTTTTTCATGACTGTACATTAACGTCGAAATGATTGTGGTATCTAGAATTATACAACATTGCTATTACGGCTTCATATCTCATTTAAAACTGCAACAAATTTGACTGTGAGTTGCTTTATGCTTCTTAAACATGCACATTTTAGTTCGGCTTTAGTATTAAAACGTTAATTATAGTGTGCCCATTAAGTTGCTTCAAATAACATTAAAATATCTTTTAAGCAATATTACACTGTATCACATTGATACAAGATACAAATTACTGTGTAGATTATATTTATTTTACATTAAACGCTATTTACAACCATATTGCTATGACGGTAAAGTTGCAATTTGATTAAATAATTGTTAAAATAAAAATTATAAATTTATCTCTATTTTTGATTTAACAATTTAATTTTAAATACCTACAGATAAAGTGTTTCATTTCATTTAGAAATCGTGAAATGTTTTTTTCTATTCATATTACTTGTAATACTTGTAATGTTGCCAGCATGGTTTACTATATTATTAAGATCAGTGTTGCCAAAACAGGTGAAAATATGTCTAGTCACTTCGTGGGAATAAATATCGGGAAACGATAATTTTTCTAGATAGCAAATCTATGAAGATGAATGAAGGATTGAGAAGGCAAATTTACGCTGGAAAGTGAGTAGTAGTGTTAAGGGACATCCTAAATTAACTTACATACATAAAATAAATTTTTTAGTATGTTTCCCCACTGCAGGGACACAGACCCTCCGAGAGAGAGAAGGGGCCGTAATCCACCACGCTGGCCCAGTGCTGGATGTCACGTCTTATATAGACAAAATTATAACATCTAAGAGAATTTATATTTGCATAAGCCTTGAACAATGTTCTTGGTCCTTCCTTACAAACAACATAAGTCTGTTCAAATATTACAAGCTCTGAGACGTTTACAAGTTGGTCCGTGGACAGTGATAAAACTATGGAAGTTTACAAACAACTTGACATAGAATGATTTTTGTTTGCTCGTGAGAAATAAGTTGTATAATTCACCAAATAGATCTATGATGACGTTATAAAGCAAGTTCCTGTGTATTACAAGTCATACATTAGTTGCCTAGGGAAATTAAATCCTAAGTCGATTGAATTTAGGTTTGTTACTGAATATTTTCGTATTAAAATAATTGTTGTTCTGGCTGTGTCCCGCGGTTTCACCCGCCATGCGATTTAATGACCAGCCTAAGCTGAACCCTATTTAATATGATTATCATATATTTCTGATTTCAAGTTACATTGGTTATATTTATTTCTACATACAAACTTTAGTCCCCTACTTTAGATATTTAGGGGATGAATTAAAAAAATCTTTCCTTGGTGCTCGCCTACTTAATAATATATATCTCTGTGCAAATATACTTTGTGAATCTTTTACATTAAATTGCTTAAGTCTTCTAGTCAACACGTGTGGCCCCCATATTGAAACATACTATTTCTCGCGCAAATTATGAACGCAGTTTATTCTTGACTCAAACGTCTGACCGCTCGTAATAATCTAGAAATAAAAATAGGTTTTTGCAATATTATTAAGTCAAAGTGCTCTTGTCTATTTTATATAATCTAGTATATGAAGCTTTATCGGATTTGGAACCATCGACCGAGGATCAAATCCTGAACTGAGCATATCAAGCGCTCTTTGTCAAGTCAATTTTAATCTATACATATAGTAAAAATGTAACTGATCGCTGTCTGTACATGGAAGATATTTGATAAAAACTATTATTGGGGTCCTTCATAAACGCTATAAAACCCAAAACAATGATTATTAGAATTTTTGTCTTTTTGCGTGTGTTTGTGCACGCTAATCTCAGAAACGGCTTAACCGATTTGGGTGCGGTTTTCACTAATCTATTGTGGTAAACTTCACTTAACATTTAGTGTTTGTTTTATCTCAATCGGTTTATAAATAAAAAAAAATGTTATATCAATTTAAAGAACCATTTCGAAAATATAATTGAGAAAAAAGCTATAAAATAGAGTACTATTTTATAGATTACTATTAAGTAGCTAATATCATTTCGTTAATTGCAGCGCGGGTGAATCTGCGGGGCAAAGCTAGTAACAAATATATGTATAGTTAAATTGAGTTTAAAGGTTTTATTACGTTTTATTGTTGAGCAAAAAGCAATCTAAAATTATGGGAGATAAAGCTTAATTTAAAACTTTTTAGTGGTATAAACGAGATAATTATCGTACACGATTGTGTAGTGTGTATTGTGGAATACCCGCAATAAATAAAAGACGTGGGCGGATGTCGAATATAAAGTGGACGAGAATACTTTGTTCATTTTTATAAGATAAAATTGTTTCGTTACTCTCCCTTAATTCCTTTACTTAAAATATACTGATTTACATACATCGAAAGATGCTTCGTTTGGGTGAGATAATCCTACATGGCGGTTCCCGTGAGGTTTTTGTAAAGTTTTTATAATACTGGGCATCGACCGAGAATTCAAAACCACTACGAAGGATACGTACAAGTTATTAAAAAGTAAAGAAAAGATTGATAAAGATATAAAGAATGTATATCGTGTTAAAAAAAAAGATACTCATTTCTTTGAAAGCTATAAACTGTCTGTTAACTCCGTGGTCACTGTTTGGACTGCTTCCAAAACAAGGCAGTCACGTATGTCACAAAGATAGTAGCATTGAAAATTTATTATTAAATAATTAGGAATAAACATTTTGAAGTTTCAACGAGCAGCTATATTTGACATTCGCAATGATAATTGGAAATTATTTTCTTGACTTAACTTCTCAATCACGAAGAACTTTCATCTACTTTGACCTAAATAATATTCTTTAAGAAACCAAACAAATTGGTTATATGGTTATGATATAAAGATAAGGTGGTCCTTGAATATAATTTATCTGTTTGTTATGCCTTCACGCTTTAACGATGCAACCGATCATCAAGGCGTTTGGCACACATACCGCCAAAGGAAAGACATAGGTTGACATGTTGACTATTTGTCATGACACTTGTTGACAATATAGTTTGAGTTATTATACGCGAATGCCAGCATTCAAACTGAAATACCAATGCGCGCGAAGCCGCGGTGAACTACTAGTATAAAAAATATATTAATTTCTCGGCCTTCCTACAAAAACAATAATTGTAATGAGAGTGAACATTTTGTGACCGCCCTTATTTTATAATTACTAAAACAGTGGGCAATTCATGTAAAATTCGCTTTTGCCAAATGATTTACGGCAATCGTAAAATATGAAAACCGTATGCCAATGTAATTTTATCGATATGAACAGATAGAGACATCACTATTCTCCATTCAAACGTTAACGGCATTGTGCGATTGTCGTAAAAAGCATAGCAGCGTATTCTGAACTTTATTGCACTCTAGGGCTTTATGGACACTAGAAATGTCGCTCGTAGTATTGTATATGCGGAATAAGTGTGAGCGAGACAGATGATGATTTATGACGTAGATCAAGTGGTAGAGCTGACACAAGTGTTGCGAATTAAAACTGAATAAGTCGTAAAAGTTGGACGAGAATTTCAAAATTGGTCTTATTTGTACCCTTTGATGTTTCAAATATATATATCAATGAGTACATTAAATTGTAAATGAAGCTAAAATTACGATGATACTTTGGATTTATTCAGTATTCCGAATTTAATAAATAATAATATAGCAGCCTTTTTTAGTATGTTTCCCCACTGCAGGGACACAGACCCTCCGAGAGAGAGAAGGGGCCGTAATCCACCACGCTGACCCAGTGCGGTTTGGTGGATTTCACATATCTTCGAAGAGACATGCCGGTTTGCTCACGATGTTTTCCTTCACCGTTCTTGGAGCAGTGGTGATAAATTAATTTACTCAAAAGTAAAGCGGCTATCTGGGTTCGAACCCGCGACCGTAAGATATAAGTCGGGGCCATTACCACTGGGCTCGACTCATCTCAGTTGTATTTAAATAGGTAGAAATGTATTTATAGTTTAAATTAAAAATAAATTAGTTTGGCCACTATTTGAGTGTCAGTTAACCTGAGACACGGTTGTACGCATGAGTTAATTGACGCTCGCAAAATTTGATGGATGGTAAACGAAATCTGATTCATCTTTGTGTACGTTCGTAAATATTTAATTTCTTGAAAGTAAAATGAAGATGACAAGTGACAAGTGACAAGACAAATAGTTCAAAGAAACCAAAATGCCCGACCTTATTAGACATTTTAATGATTTACTCTTTTATGCTGTCACAATGGACAGACATACATACTAGCGAAAAACATTTCCCTCCTTCAAGGTACGTCGTACAAAATAATGTTTTCAACATTTTTCTAATGTGTTTTAAAGCAATAAAGTAGGATGAATAAATATGTCGAGATAACATAGTCCTATTATATATAAAGCTAAAACTAATAGGAACGTAAAATTATACTCAAAATTTCCTTCTATGATGCAAGTAAGCAAATAACCAACTTCTCAGCTGATCAAGTATGGGATATCGAAAGCCTTCTATGTAAACATGGAGAAACTGACTGACTGATATTTCAACGTACAGCCCAAAGTACTGGAACTAGAGACTTAAAATTTGCACGTTAAGACGTAGACGAGCACTAAGAAAGGTTTTTTTTTTAATTCATCCCCTAAAGGTCTAAAGTAGGGGATTAAAGTTTGTAGGGAGAAATAATTAAAATCCAATGTAAGTTGACCTCAAATCTATATGATTAATTGCATCAAATAGGGTTCAGCTTATGCTGGAAAATACTAGCTACAATGTATAATCTCGAATATTGGTAAATTACTGAAATAACTAGATTAACAGAATATTTCGGATAGCGTAAACAACGCGGCGGAGCTGGATTTCACGCTGATAACGTGCATTGTAAACTAAATTATTATATTCTAGTAATAATTTCGTATATCACTATGTAGCAACATTGTATGCGATAGTAATATGTAATTAAGATTTAAAAAAAAACTAATAAATGCTGGTTGAATTTAAATTGTTGTATGAGAGGGCTGATGCATCTTAGAAGGCTATAACGTCTGACATTAAGAAAAAAGAACCAGGAACTTCTAAAAATGAATAGATTTTCCTACTCGTTTTCTTGTTCAAAAATTTCCTTCAAACAAGAACACAGTATTATATAGTCCAAGTGATACTCTCCCGTAGTGATGGGCAGGAAATCTATGCATACATGCTCGTCGGTTATGGGTGCTCCTTATATCGCCCTTTTTTAGTAAGCCACTAATCTGATCTATATAAGTTGCTAGGGCGTCCACTGCCACTCACTTTTGCCATATAAATTTGTTTCCGTACTTGCTCTTATTCATCCTTTCAACATGCCCAAACCACCGAAGCATACCTTTCTCAATTCTAGTAACAACATCCACTTTTAAGCCAGACTTTATGTAAAATATTTTGTATTTTCAAATCGTAGCTCGTTATTGCTACATTTAAATTGTATGTACGAACGTAACATGAGTTGAATGACCTACTTGTTGCAGATCAGAAAAAAGTGAGTAAAAAATACACATTAGAAGCGTATCGTACACAATGATTCATGATTTCGTGAAGAGAACTATGCCAAATGAATGGGCGTAGTGTATCTTTGTCATTAGGTGCACTCATACTTCAATGCAATATGTTCTTGGCATGAGTGCAGTACCGGAAGAAAATACAAGATAGCCACGAACCAAATTAGCTAAGAAAAAATAAAAGCAAAGGTTCTTTTAATACAATTTTAGAATCTGTATGAAACACCAAATATGTAATACAAAGTACAGACCGTTTCACAGTACTCACCCTGATGCAATTTCACTATACAGCATGTTTAAAATTAAATTATATTGATTGAAAACGCAATAATTTTAAAATATTCAATCTAATCTTGTTTTAGTAGAATTAGATAGGATGTGGATACACATAAAAATTTAATTTATTATAATTTTACTTATAATATATTATGCTGTACAATATTATTGCTTCTAATAAGAATTGTAAATTAAATAAATTGCAAAAAACAACACTCTGTATTCTTTAAGTAAAAACCACTTATACCTGTTTATCATCATCTTCCTGCCCTTTTCCCGCTTTATGTGGGGTCGGCATAACATGTTTTCGACTTCCACATCGCTCTATCATCCGTCATTTCAGTTGTCACTCCCATCTTGATCATATCACCTTTTACGCAATCCATCCATCTTTTCTTAGGCCTACCCCTACCGATATATCCCTCTACATTCATATCCAAAATTCTCTTTGTCACATGCCATTCTTCCCTTCTCATAACATGACCATACCATGCTAACCTTTTGCTTCTTAACTTTTCCACTATCGGTGCTACTTTCAGGCTTCCTCTAATATACTCGTTTCGTACCTTATACATTCGTGTTACTCCACACATCCATCTCAACATTCGCATTTCTGCCGCATGCACTCTCTTTTCATCCGTTCCTTTCACAGCCCAGCAATCCGCTCCATACATTATGACAGGTCTTATACCTGTTTATACATAGGTATATTTTTGACGGGAGACATGGATAGGAAGATCTCTTTTTCTGTTTTCCTTTCCGCTGTCCATTATAGGTAGGCAAAGCATCTGCAACCCATTAGCTTGTTGCAGTGAAAGTTACCCATAGCATATCTGCAACTTGCAGGTGGATATGGGCAACTGTCACTTGATACATGGTGAACTGCACGCTCGATCGTTTACCACTTTCTTCTATAAAATCCAAGAGATACACAGATTGCTACGGACGGTTTTACATTTTACCTCGCTTCACTCCGTAAGTAAATAGGTAAGTAATTTTATTGTATTAGTATTATATGTAAGTTACTTTTTTTAGGTAACAAACGGTTTTAGAGTTAATCTGCGTTCGTCAATTTCTAATATATCTAATAACGCCTTTGATTGATTATTGACACGACTGAACCGACTATTTATCCTGTGTATATATTTGTACCCATTTTACTATCCTCATTGTTAAAACATATCTATATAGCTATGTACATATATGTAAATATGTGTTTTATGTTTCCTTTGTGGCTGCAATTATCCCTTTGAATATTTTAGTATGCACTGAAAACTGTTTGGAATAACTGTTCAGCAAAACCGACGGTACGCTTGTCTGTTCGCGTCGAACAATGCACATTAATTTGCAGCTTTACCAAGAACTACAAACATCATTCGACGCGCGTTTGAACATAACGATTGTTTTATGTGACAGTTCGCTAGAGAACTATGCCAAAGCGAAACTGTAATATCTCTAATGTCTTTACATCGTCTCTGCTAAACGTTCGGATTTAAAGTGCATCAACTTTAAAGTTGTTAATCACGGCATATTTTAAGGCAGTTACTTTTATTTTACAGTTATTTTAACCTTTTTTCGTTCCTGTACCCCTTAATAGAACTATTCATTTATAACCCCTTATTACTCAAAAGGTTCATTTTGAACAACATATTTTAGATGTAATACATTAATGTTACCAATATAATTTTCACATACTCCCAAAGGACCCTCTCGTACCCCCAGGATCCAGAAAGAAAGTCCAGAAGAAACAAGATTTTTTAATCGATATGGCCCCATGTTACATGAATACCAATGAGCCCGAGCTGCACACACCTGACGTGTGGCTCAAAGGTCTGACGGTGTGAAAACATATTTTCTCCCCCACAAAAAAAAACAGGTTGGGAATTGTATACGTCACTAAGGCTTGGCTTAAATAAATGAGCTCCAAATACACTTTGTGAAAAAAAAATGTCATAGTTTTGGTTACTATATTTATTACCTACTAGCTGTGCCCCGCGGTTTCACTCGCCCTGCAATTTTACTTAAACGAAATGATATTACCTACTTAATAGTAATCTATATAATAGTCTATTTTATAGCAATTTATCGAACAAATGTTTGACATGGTTCTTTAAATTAATATAACTTTTTTATTTATAAACCGATTGATATAAAACAAACACTAAATGTTAAGAAGCTTACCACAATACATAAGTGAAAACCGTACCCAAATCGGTTAAGCCGTTTCTGAGATTAGTGCGCACAAACGCACAAACAGACAACAATTCTAATAATCATTGTTTTGGGTTTGTGTTTATTAAGACTCCAATAATAGTTTTTCTCAAATATCTTCGATGTACAGACAGCGATCAGTTACATTTTTATTATATGTATATATTTCACTAAGCAAAAAGTGCTCTGTGTCAAGTTGTTGGTAAACTCTACGTAGATTTATCACTGTCTACAAACCAACAACGAGTGTGTCAGAGCTTGAAATGTTAGCTTGGACTTGTTTTGTTTGTTCGGTTTAGGAGCAAGGCTCAAATGTTTACAGACAACAATGTAATTTTTACATCAAGTCAATAAAACCTTTTTAACTTAGTGGGTAAGTTATAAAAAATGTATTATAATAGATTTTTTATAATTTTATTAACAAACATTTTAAAGTTGATAGAAATGCCATCAAAAGATTCCGTTACAAATGCATGCATACATACATACAGTTTCAAAATACTGCTAATGGTGTTATAATGGCACACCAATGACAAACCATTGAGATATCATTGTGACACGATAGCAGAATTGAAGAGCAACTTTTTGAGGTTATGCTAGAGGCTTTGTCTTTTAAGTTTTTTTTTTATTATATTTCACTCCAATTATAGTCAGTGGCAATATACAATACGAATATTGACAAGGCTTCACAGCTGTTAGCCAATATAAATAATGTTTACACATATTCTGAGCTAGTAAACTATTGGTGCTAATGGAAGCAGGTCAACGGAGGTAATCTGGCGCCTTGTTTCGAACTTACATTTTACAATGGTTAATATAAACAACAGCGATGTATTCATATATATTAAAATATGTCAAATATTGATTTTTATTTGGACACAGGTTCGTAGTTTTAAGGGTTCCGTACCAAAAGGGTAAAACGGACACTATTACTAAGACTCCGCTGCCATACCGTAAGTCTGTCTGTCCGTCTGTCAAAAGGCTGTACCGTGATAGTTAGATATTTAAATTTTTCACAGATGACGCATTTCTGTTGCCGCTATAACAACAAATACTAAAAAACATAAATAAATATTCAAGGCTCCCATACAAAAAACGTGATTGTCTGCTGTTTTTATAGATAATGGATGGAACCCTCTGGCCCGAGTCCGACTTGCACTTGAGTTATTTTTAATACAATAAGGAGGCAAACGGTTCGCCTGATGGTATGTCAGCAGAATCAGTATCAAAAGAGTTACAGAAGCGTCGCTTACCTTTATTTTAAATAGAGGAGGGGATAGATAGGAAAAGAAAAATATGAGAAGGGGAAGAGGATTGGAAACAGGCCTCCAGAATCTCTTTCGTTGAACAAGACGCAGAAGTATAAAAATATCTATTTTAAGCCCGTCTTCTGTGAGGTCGTGGTATTTCAAAGGTTGAACCCAATTCGTTCCACAGATGTTGTTGCAGCCTCCACTCTTAAACTGCGTAAGATTAATGGTAAACAGCAACTATTGAATGATTGAGACTTTTCGATAGGCTAGGATTAATTGTGACTTGCCTTCATACTTTCTGCCTTTGACGTAAGCATCGTTGAGTTATTTTTAAATAATTATATATTTTATATTATAGGATTTTGTTGTTGTTTGTTTATATATATTCTACTTGTAAACTGCGAGCTTATATATTGGATGATGCAACATTGATATGACATATATATGTAAAAACATGACATAAACTTATTATTTACCATAAACAATTTTACGTCGATATTCTCGTAAACCGAATAAGCAAAAACATACATTTATTCAGTACTTTGAACAATAAATTGCTTGCGAGGTTCAAAGCAATCACGTTAAGCGTTACGACATCAAAGAAAAAAACGTAAACACCAACAATTTACGTTAGTGCATCGGCCATGACGCGGCCTTGCGTACGAGCTCTTCCATGGACAACTGTACGGACAGAAATAGATTGTCCCCACATGTAATTATGTGGACGCAAGCCAAATCATACTATTATCTGTTCTCACCGTAATATTATTCGGATCATCATCTCCCTGCCTATCATATATTCCTATATATGAGGTCGGCATAACATGTTTTCGACTGCCACATCGATCATTCGTCATTTAAGTCGTCTCTCCCTTCTTAATCATTTCACCTTTCATGCAATCAATTCATCCTCTTTTACATCCAAAACTCTCCTAGTCACATGCCATTCTTCCCTCATAACCCATACCATGCTAACCTTTTGCTTCTTAAATTGTCAACTATTGGTGCTGCCTTAATATTATTTAATGTGTGTTTTAGTATATAAGCTTGGTGTAAACAAATAAGGTAGTAATAAAAATGCCTGCGAGTGCAATAGCTCATAGGCCATACAATCACAACCCATCCATAATTCTTTTTATTTCTTGGGATGAAGGACACCGCTGGTCACTTAATATCATATAAGGCACTTGCTCGTTAGCTTTCTATCGTAAAAGAGTTGTAATGTTATGTCAAATCTTTTAAGTATTTAAAAGACTTTTATTTCAATTCATTTATTTCAAACCGATGAATGAATGCAATAACGTTAATTCTGATAGTTTAAAACCGTTTTAGCGTGCTCGGCTGTCGGCGATCTTTTAACGATTTAATTTATATGAAACTCGACATCGGCCATTTTGTATTTAACAGCCAGTAAGTCGGAGCGTGCCGTGGTAACTCATCCGACCAGCTGCCTTTTGTACTTTTAAGAGTATTCACAATGTTAAATTGTCTATGATACACTTGCAATGCTGGTACAATACGTTAGTCGGTGGAAGAGAACATTATGTTAAATTGTCTACGACATGCCTGATATCGTTACACAATACGGTTGTAGGTTGAAGAGAACATAATGTTAAATAGTGTATAAATCTAGAATAGTTGTATAATACACTGTTGAGAAGTATACACAATGTTAAACATTACAAAATATCTTCTAGGATTTTGATACTATAATAAAAAGTAGGTGTATGTGTTTATGTACGTATTTGATTAAGTAAGAGAGTATGCGAAATTTGAAATTTGGTTTGAATTCTGAGAGAATTCTGAGTTACATGGTGATGAGATAAAGCGAACCTTAGCGTAGTTTGGAAAACTTGCTATGTTACATCTCTTCGAGAGACCAGAGGATTAACCATTGACTAACACCAGTTTCTGAAAGGCAGATTAACGGATAGTTAAATAGCTGTCAAATGTCCGATCAAATGTCCTTTGAGTTGCTAGAAGCATGGTCATCAACTTTTTTTTCTTTTAGAAATATCATATGATTTGCCATGACTTTTAACTTGACAGGAATTAACAACTTCGGTTGTTGTATGTAGCAATTAAAGGTAAATGCTTATAGCGACTTTAAAAGTCGATCTATCTCTTGATTGATGTGAAATCTTTAAGCGTATTAACACAATGCATTGAAATATACATGATTTCGCGTACTAAGACAGGTATTAACACGATGTTTGTGTATTTGAGGGTAGCTCCAAAACAAACACGTTCCTAACCGACGCTGTTAACTCTCCTCTGTTTATTTAAGACATTACAACGTTCAAATTACAATGAAACATTCAACAGCATCGAAACAGAAAGCTAGCGGGGCTTGATTACAACAATCTACGTCTGTAAATGGCCACCCATTATCCTTGGAAGAGTAATGGGGCTTTAAAATACCTTATTTGGTGTAGAACATTTGTTTATTGTCTAGTTTAATTTTGTCCAGTCTTTTAATAGTGTTAATTACGTTTTAAAATACATATTACAGTTTTTTTGGGAGTAAGAAGAAATTACATGATTTAATTCCTCTACCTCCATTAAAACAGATTTATATCTATGTTTTTTTGTTCAGTTCAGTTCAGTGTCAGTTTTTCCGTCTGTATTACGGTCATCAGGACCTTTAAGAGAAGAATGAATGGGCTAATGCTTAACTAGTGTTTAACATCTTAGACCACAGACTTAGAGGAAGATCCCCCAAAAAAATCATGTGTCGCACAAATAAGCCAGTTCGACCGGTGAAATACCACGACTTCACAGACCACAGGCGTTAAGTAGAAGTAATCTGCGCTTCGTCTGATGAGTGGTGGTGCAGGAGGCCTAACCATAGTCCTCTTCTCTTACCTATTCTTTCTAAATAAGGTAAATATGTAAAGAGGAAGAATATTCGAAGGGAGAGGGAATGGACAGGGAAAAGGAAATGTACTTTTTTCTGTTTATCCTCTCTCCATAAACGGTAGGCAACGCATCTGCAACTCAGAGGCAGATAAGATGCCTATGGGTAGCGGTCACATATCAGGTGTAACGCTTGCTCATTTGGTAAGTCCTTGTTCTATAAACAACAAATCATGAAAATTGTATCGGCTGTTACCAAACAAGTTTGTACCATCTTTAAATTACATTGTCACATCAGGTGGTTCTGTTGCTACATGCGATATACATTGCTAGTATAGTCAAATATCAATTCTGATCCGGAAGAAATTAAGTTTCAATGTCGCAACACAATCACAACATTCACCTACTAGTACTATTATTTTCAGACCGGAAACATCTAGAAGTGACATGGGGCATTCAACGTGCGGTATCTGGCACCGCAACAACGACTGTTTGTGCCAAGAGTGGCAATTAATCTGGCAAATCTTTACCGGTCCATTTCAACATTCAGTTTGTGTATTTCTAAAGTATTAACATCACTTAGTGCTAGTACATTTACTTTCAGAGCTAAATCATTTAATATTTCCATTGTAAGGTATTAACTATATTACAAAATTGTATATCATTTAACTCTTTATAAACTGCTGGTAAGATTTTTTTGTTTGTGTTTGAGTGGATCCTGAGATGATGTAGATCCACAATTCGACTTTATAGATGGCGCTGTCAAGAGATTTCCTAAGATTTATAACAAAACTAAAGCTAAGCTAAATAGCAGACAAACAAAAAAAACTATTTAATGATTTACACAGATATTACTTAAATAAATAAATATACGCTCACGCCCGCAACCGTGAGGGGTAGGCAGATATTATGGATTTCCATTTGGCGCGATCCTGGCACACCTCTCTCGGTTCATCTACATCCATACATCTACGCATACCAGCTCCTCCTCCATACTCCTCCAGTTACGGGTCCTTATATCGCCCTTCTTTAGTATGTTACTAATCTGATCGATTTAAGTCCTCTAACTAACTCCTAGGACGACCATTACTTATAACCCAAATATGTAATAAGGCAAAAACAACATTCAACATCGAGTCAGAGGCGTTCCATTTGAAATATTCGCGTTAACAAAGAACAAACAGAAAAGTTTGATGCATAAAATTGTTTTAAAAACAGAAATGTCGGAAAGCACTTGTTCCGACTTAAAAAAAAATCCACTCGACAAAGTCAAAGCAAAGGCTTTTTCTAGGCCGCTATGTAGACCTACAACAATATAACCTACGAGCTGAAAGAGAAATATGGCGTCTGACCTCATTTGTCCGGTCCGTTGGCCGGAAACTCTACGGCACTCCACGAAGATAGTTGCGTGGAAATCTTATTTACAAATAATGCGATCCTATCGTCACCGTACACAGGGCAAAGGAAATAAATTTTATTTTACCCTCATTCTTTATTACATATTTCTCGATACTTTTTCTCACAGACTTAATAAAATAAATATGGTAAAGTCTTTTTTAAAACCATAAAAGTTAGAAACTTAGCAAACGTCCTACGTTATGTCCTAAGTTTAGTTTTTCTTACAACAACCTGCATATATATAGCATACCTGTATGACCTGTATAAAAAATGTAACCTGATTTAATTGTAATTCTAGGATCAAGTGAAACAATGCTGGTAACACTGATCAATAAGGATGAATATCTATTATACCATAGACAATCTATTGTTGTGGGAGAGTTGATTGAGATGCCGGACGGCGCAAAAGGGCTTTAATGAGGAGTTAAAGACAATGTCTTTATCGGGAGAAATATTGAACGAAAATTATGACAGCATATTTGAAGTGAAATCCCATTCAAATATTTTCGGATACTACTCCACAGTAGCTTTAGTATCAAATATTATTAACTGCTAGATATCACTTATAAATCAAAACATAAAATTATTTAATAGCCCTCACATATGTAATAGATTTAATAATAGTAAGAGATAAATCGAGAAAAAGAGATTCAGAGGTCGCCATCCTATGGACTGAACCTACATACCTTATCAAGAGGACAATTTGCTTCAAAGAATCTTAATGTGCGCTGTGAGGTTTATAA